>MJUU01021131.1:10248-20491 GCA_002080025.1 Modiolus philippinarum | reverse complement strand
TGGATTTACATTTTGTTAGCAACTGTTACAGTCATAATTATTGGGGGTTTATATGTTATAATTGTTAAAAGACACTGGTTTGCCAAACTGAAAATTTGTGGGTCAGGTTCTTCTCCTGTGCCTGAAAGCAAGTTGGTGTGCGTTTATGACGCTAAAGGTGAAGTTGCCACCTCCGGAGAAAATTCCTCCGCACCTTTGATGAAGGAGTTATACCAAAACAGAAACCTAGTGATTTTACAGCTAAATATATCTGTGACAAGTTAAAGAAATATCCAACTGTAAATAAACTTGATACTATTGTGGAAGAAGACCTGTAGTTACCTTATAGAATAATATTCGTATATTACATATATGGTTATATATATTGTGGTGGAACTTGATAATTATTTATTATGAAACTTTACGTCTGTCAGTAACTGTTTCCGAACTTTTCTTGAATATTTCAAATCTTCTACTTTCTACAAACTTTCATGGGATCAGTTAACTAAAAGAGGGAGGAATGAAACAAAATATGTTTCTTGTCACGAACACCGGATTATGGAAAGGACAGTTATATATACTGATATTGATGTTAGACCAGGATGCTACTGTCCATATCCGATATTGCTATTGTGTTACTTTCCTATATGAATAGTGGACATGATAACATGTTGAGTGACTCAGAATAATATGACCACTCGTATGACCACTACTACGATCAATACATGCTATATAAACTTGAACAATTCTATAGATGGAAGACTGGGAACTGAAACTAAGCTAGCTAGAACGGAGCTGAGCTGAACTGAGAACTAAGACTGATATCTAAACTGATAGACCACTATACGATGCCGAATTAATCAACGACTTGTGTTGAACTCTAACTTTCTTTCGATACTGTGATTTGTAAATACTTTATTAAAACTCTGACTTTCAAATACAATGTGTTAAGTTGTATTACAATCATGAATTTATTTGATTGCGATAAAGCTACAAATTTAAGTGCTGAGTAAATAGCGTTAGCTTCAGCAGTAAATATGGAACTAGAGGATGGTAATCGGAGAGTTGCAGCACGATCTCCAAAAACGGCTGCAGAAGCCACTCTGTCTCCATCCTTAGAGCCATCTGTGTAAATTTGCAGTATTCAGGATGTTCAGATTTAATTCTTGCAAAGTCCTGCTGGATAACCAGAGGATTGGTATCAACCTTTTTGTGTTTGCGTAGTTCAAAATTAAATATTGGTTTTGGGTTCAGCCATGGAGGTTTTTTGGGAGTTTCTATAGGAGCAATTTCATCTAAATTTATATTAGCAGATTCAAGGTGTGGTTTGATACGGAGACCAAAAGGTTGTATAACGTTTGGGCGTTTTTCGTAGTCAGCTTTGTGAAGAGGTTTGAAAACACAGTTGTGAGAAGGATTGGAAGGATACGCTTTAAGCTTTGTTGCATATTGTAAACCAAGTTTAATACGTCTGTCTTCCAAGGATGGTTCATTAGCTGCAGCGTACAGACTCTCCACAGGAGGATACCACCACTGAAGATGTCATCTTTCAAATTTACACTCGATAACTTACGGATCGTATTGAACATCTGAATTTTTTAATTTTCTGTACAGAATTGCAAATTTTCATTATTGAATTCATCAGAGTAGTATATGGGGACCGTTCAAATAGTATTTGTCGATGATTGATTGATGCAATATTTGTACTGTCTACCGACATCCATTTTAATAGTGGTTAAAAGTATTTAAATTTGTATGTTTTCAGATGCAACTCTAGCCCGAGAAGGGACTGAAGGGAATTTAAGCTTTGTGCCAAGCGTTATTGACCCAAAGTAGGAACGACCTGGTCTCCGTAATGACGGACCCGGACAAGGAAAACAGATGTATGTTTTCCCGAACAATCCCGTTTCGATTTAGGGATGGCAGATATTTAATCGTTGATCCGGAAGCAAGACACAATGAGAGTTAATTTCCCCGCGAAGAGATGGAAAATTCTGCAATACACCATGGACGATTTAGACAAGATTGTACACCTCATGTCACACAACAGATACGCCTCTATCCACAAATATTTGGAGGTAACCTGTTCATGAGTGTCAAGAGCCCGAAAGAGAAGATACATTTCCGTTATTATTGGTTTATACTATGGCAGATAAAATATACCCCACACCTCAAGGGGTATCGTTGCGCTTTGACCAATACGAAAAACTCAAGGACGTGAATTCTGTCATTTCCACTCTTATTCCGGACAGTCCGCAGGTTCAACCCCGTCAATTTACACACCAAAATTTAAAAGTGCAATGTATTGTTGTGAATGTAACCCAAACGGACTATGGTGATATCTATCACCCGTTGAACATTTTCATTTGTATGTTGTAGAAGCGTTTGAGGAAGTCGTAGAAAAAGATGCAATTCTCGTTTGGATGAACAGTGTATGTAGTGCCCAGATAAATCACGATGTGAAATAAGGATTTTTAATCCTGTTGTTAAACAAAGAAATTGTTCCCGAGAAGACTAAATTTTTCTCTGTGATAGAAACCATGATAAAAGCTGAATATTGAATATAATGTGGGAATATAATTGTTATATATCTCATGTGTTTTGTTGTTATCAAGTAACGCAAATGATTTTTTTTCAATCTTTATTGATGAAATGATCACAAAAATCTGTACTGTGTCCGTTGCGTCTTTGGGGTCCTGCAGCGATTCCGTGATGTTCGTCATGGAATATCCTCTACCTCGATGAATCAGGTTATAAACGCAATATTGTCCGCACACCGTGCTCCCTTCTTGTACTCTGACGGTATTGCAGGTCCAGGTGCGACAATGTTTATTCAGGAAAGCCAAATATGCGCCTTGATGGGATTTATCATGTCTTTAGAATGCACATGCAACTCCTATGCTTTTACAAAAACTACCACCCCCTCGTATATAAAAAATCGCGATTTTTTCAAGATACCATCACAACCATGGAAGCTTTCGTGCAAAGCTAACTCGTAAGATCGAGACACATTTTAAAGAAACCCATGGCCTCGATATTTCTAAATGAAGGGGCCATCAACATTGACCACGTAATCAAGCGTCACATTGAATGGTACCGTCAGCGTCCACATTCTGGGATAGCAACATCTTAAATGGATGTGTGACCCATTAGCCTTGTAGCCGATCACCTACGGACCACTCAAAAAAGGCTTGCTACAAGGGTTCTTTAACGTGCAGAAAGCGTGGCATTTCTTCCAACACGTGGACCTGAGTTTACATCCCATCCGAAAGATGGGTTGTGTTTTTATTAATCCCGCACAACCACGGAATGGGTCCTGTTTCTATATCCCGGGACCCTCAAGGTCAGCCCCCGTTTAGGAGGGGTCACACCCCGCAAGCCGGAGATACTAGGTCCTATTTCTATATCCCGGGGTCCCTAGGGGTCCTCTGTTAGGAAGACTCATACTCCAAGCTCAGAGGATGCTGCGGGCCTATTCATAAGCCGGGACCGCGCACGGCGGACTTTGATTGATTGATTGATTGAATATTGTTAAACGTCCACCCAGCAATATTTCAGCTATATCAAGACGAGAACAAGTTTGTTGATAAATTATCACTTTCGGGTATGGAAATGGCCATGGGACGGGAAATTCTGACTGCCACTGGAAAAGTAGGGTGAAATCGTCAAGGGCGGGGAATTTAGCCTTGTAGCCGATCACCTACGGACCACCCCAAAAAGAGCTTGCTACAAGGGTTCTTTAACGTGCAGGAAGAGTGGCATTTCTTCCAACACGTGGACCTGAGTTTACATCCCATCCGAAAGATGGGTTGTGTTTTTATTAATCCCGCACAACCACGGAATGGGTCCTGTTTCTATATCCCGGGACCCTCAAGGTCATCCCCCGTTTAGGAGGGGTCACACCCCGCAAGCCGGAGATACTAGGTCCTATTTCTATATCCCGGGGTCCCTCGGGGTCCTCTGTTAGGATGGCTCATACTCCAAGCTCAGAGGATGCTGCGGGCCTATTCATAAGCCGGGACCGCGCACGGCGGACTTTGACCAATAGATAAGTCCTATTTGACCTGGTGTATTCCTGACAACGGCATACCTAATAGCCTGATAAAGGATGCCCTTAAAAACCCATTTTCAGGGCCACCAAACTATTTACAAAAGATTACAGTTCTTGTGCAAAGACAAATATAATATGAGTTATAAAAAGGGGGAAAATATTTATAATGTACATACTTTATGTGAAGGGGTTGAGGGGTTTGAATGACAACCGTATGTCGTAACATATAATGAAACACGAGGTTGTCACCTGATACATCCATGGGTACACAGAACCATGGGTGTAGGGTCGCTCGATATTGAACAAAGAATTCCGCTCGGTGATAGGGGGGAGGTCGTATTTGTAGAGACGTTTGCAATTACTCTATATCCTTATGTTGTATATCTCAGTCTAAAGTATAGGAATAATGTTTAAAAATGGGGTTATTGATATGTTTTATTCCATTTCTAGAGTAATAAAAATATAATCAACATCGTCCCTTAATAAACAAACATATTCTTGGACTTTAATGTAAGAATAACCTTTTACGCCAATATTTTCTATTCAACATCAGATTATTCTATGTATAATAATTTATAATACTGATCACATATTAATCTCTAGTATTCTATTTAATGACATTAATATTCTGCTATTGTTTGTATTTCTCACAGTTTCATGAATATGAACCATTTCATATCAAACTGTAATATGTTCTCTTATAATCCGTAAACTTCTTACTTGATGTTTAATGTTTCATATAGTTTGGTTTTCATATTCAATGAAATTTGTTTAGCTCTAAAAAATAAATGATCGTCAAAATCATAGTAACGAGGTCGACATTGTTGTTAATTAATAATGACTCAGCAATTCCATATTCATATAACAGAACTTCTACGAATGAATCAGCCAAAGTGGTTATCAAGTATAACTTTGGTAAAATGTAATAATATTGTCTTTGGAAACAAATTTAGGTAATATGACGCTTTAATATAGCCGATATATAAACCGATTCATTAATGTCAGCAGTGCGAAATTACTGTCTCAAAAACATCAAGTTTCAAAGAGTACTGCCGACGCATCACAGTCCGCAAATGTCAGTTTTGTCGCTCATCCTTGTTTTGGAGACCATCAAATCAAACAAGCTTGAAAAATCTATCCTAAGAATTAATAGAACAAAAATTATCCAAGCTCAATCATCACCTGTTATACTGAGTAAAACATGCTTGACACTAATTTATATTTTCTCATACAAAGTAACGGAGATAAAAACGTCCACTCTCAATTAACTACCACCTTGCGTGCGTCCTATCAAGAGGCTAAATCTGGCCAAAATCTTTCTTACAAGCTCTAAAGAGATATTATAAATTTACAACGGAGGAGACGCTTTCAATTATACAACATTCGAGGCAACACAGAAACCTGTTGCTTTGGTACGACCTTACCATATAGCTCTGAAACTTCCTGTAGTTTCGCCTGAGCAGGAAAATATTTAATTTGGAATTGAGGACGTTATAAGAATAGCGAGCATAAATTGGTTACCAATACACATGTAACGAACTTCAAATTGAGATAGAGATCAACTAAAGAATTCATAAATCAGGATGACTTGTTTATTTCAGGACCAGATCTTCCCGCTAGACCTGCAGCAACTGTCAAAAGCCACGAGGGAAAGGATGAGATATTTCTATGTCACAATTCTACTAATAAGGGTCAATCGACTTCCTTGATTCATAAAAATATTTCATCTCCAGGAGGATCAGGGAAAGTTCCAAAATCCGCCCAACGTAAAGCTAACATTATCGACAATAGCTAATAACCTCCGCTTGGTGGCTAGCACGGACCGCAGGGGAAATATAATTTCAAATAGTCCCAGTGAACTCAAGCTTCTGTTCGATTAGACAATCAAGCCAATACGTTAGGGCTTAACTAAAGATAATCGTCTCGCATGTTGCGCCTCACGTCCGGTTGTTGTGTGAACAATAGACAGAGTAAACACTGCAAACATCACTGTTCTTATATTATAAGACACTCGTCTTAACGTTACTATACAAACTGAATTTTTAGTGAACCTAGGATATGTTATAATCTTACAAACAGCCTACATTAGTTTTTACCACTGAAAAGACATCTGGATACACCGTGGCTGTTGTAGGAATAACTTCAATTTGGTACTATGGCGATCAAAACATTCTTGTCGGTTGATTGATTGATGTTTTACGCCAACTTCAGCAATATTTCAGCTATATTGTGGCGAGAACTGTTAAATATATTGAACAATTTTAATAAATATGTAAAATATAAAAATAAAAACCATTACAGCTTTATACAAGTAAAACAAGAGTGTAAAATATAAAAACCATAATACGAGAAATGTAGCTTTAATTGTTATAATATCAGAACTTTAAATTAATCCATTTCAATCTTATGAAATAAATTGATTGCTTTCAAAAATTGAACGATTTTCTCACCAGCGGCATTTGTAAATAGGTCTTTAAGACAATCATCAGAATAAAAATCACGCCTGATATCGGCAACATCTACACGTCAATTAAAACATGTTGAATTGTATAAGGACTATTGAATGGAATACATTCAGGTCGATCATCACTGTTGAGAATAAAACTATGTGTTGTTCTAGTGTGTCCAATACGACATCGGGTCAACACTACCTATTCCCTACGGTTTTTACCACAGGAACCGACCTTTTTACCGACGTCTGAAAGTATTTCATGCAGTTTATTATTTATTTGCAGATTCCATTTGGCCTGCAACAACTTTAAAATGTATTTAACGGTCAAAGGCTTCATGCAAGTGTACGGCACCGGACAATCCGCCATCTCGTGGATCCTTGGCTTTCTGGTCAGCAACTGTGTTTCCATAGATCCCCACATGACTACTGATCCAAACACAAATGACTTCTTTGCCTAATGCCTGGATTTCGGCTATTTTCAAAATAATTGGGCGTTTCGTTTTTCGACTTTCAATTGCCAATAGGCATGAAAGTGAATCAGAACAGATCATGAACTTACTTGGTTGCGATAAAGCTACAAATTTAAGTGTTGAGTAAATAACCTCCATGGATAAAATAGTAAATGAGAATAAGACATTGCTTGATTGATTGATTGATTAGTTAGAGTTTAACGTCCAATGAGCAATATTTCAGCTATATCAGGACGAGAACAAGTTAATCAATTCAAAACAATTTGTAAGTAAAAGAAGAAAGAAATAAAGGTGGAAGGGACAACCGGGGCAACGACTTTTGATTGCCACTGGAAAAGGGGAGAAATGGGTAGGGGCAGGAAATTTAGCCTTCTATACGACACCCAGTGCGTCTGCTCTCTTTAGAGAAATATAGAAGGGGTCTTTATACTGCATGGAGCGTGGCGTTTCTCCACACAGTTTGGCTACAATGGCTCGCGGTCAGGCTTTCCGTATTATGACCTGACTACCCCGCAAAGACAGGGCATTCCCCTATCCACCACCTGGGGACGCGCCCGGCAGCTCTGTAGCCAAAGCTCCTGAAAACCTATTCAGGTGCCGGGAATAAGACATTGAAAATGAACTAATTTGTAAATCTCATTTTGGGAATATCTTCAAGGGCTTGGCGTGACCGGCCGATTGATCAGACCGGGACCATCTGACCTCCCGTTTAGATGATATTGGAGCCAAAGAAGGTATAGTTCCTGTATTCTAAGCCCAACGGGTATTTATGGCCGCATCGGGAGTCTGAATACAGGTTCGCACCCACCAGGGCCTCGTCAACCATCGTGTCGCCTCTGTTAGGATGCTGCGAGCCTATTCATAATTTATTTTTTTGAATATACTGAAGATTGTGGCCTCATATTTATACTAAAACTGAAGTCTATAGCTCTCTCCGTGTGCACCATACAAAGTAAATTTTGTCCTTAAATGTTTTAAATCTTAATTGTGGCCTTTTGTCTTGAGACTTTCCGTTATCCTTTTTTCCATCAACTAGGTACGCGCAAGGCGGCTTTGTAGTCGAAGCCCCTTAAAGCCGGGAGCATATTTTGAAGAGCACAATCGCAATGATTCTGTAGATTAGAAGACTTCTTTCGGTGAAAATTCACACAGACTCGAGTTAGAGTGATAGCAGAATTGTCCCTAAATATATATTGTTGTATATTAAACAGTGTACCACAAGGACAATAAATATTGAACACAATAACCGACCAAATGTAAAAATTAACCTAAAGTGGAACTACCTTAGCCCGAGTTTCTATCAAAACCAGTGGCGAATCTAGACTTTCTGCTCAAGGGAGCCCGGAACCAATTTAAAACCAAAAAAAAAACTCTACGAAATTTTAAATATTTTCCAACCTAAGGGGGGGGGCTAAACCCGCCACTGAAAACACCGAATAGTCGTGACTTTCTTTGTTCTAGTAGTGTCCCGTGGCTATGCTTTACACAGGTAAAATTATTTTGACGTTAATGGTGTATTACCTTTGGGCTACGCAGGTAAAATAATTTTGACGTTCATTGTAATTCTTTTTAGACTACGCACGTAAAATATTTTTGACGTTCATTGCGCTATACATTTCTCCCATGTCTTTGAGAACGTTGACAAGGCCTTTGGCCTCTATGATCCATCACTTCCAAATGTTTAGATTTTATCTGCACTGAAGAGACATAAGTTGTCGAAATGCGCATATGCAGAAAATAAATTCACAGTGACTTCGGTAATTAGTTATTGGTTATTTTCACTTAGTCCTGCTTCCGGTCCATAAAAGTCAGGAATGAAGTTTAATGGAAAATTCTTCTAGTGTTTATTTAGTTGTCTTTTGAATATGTTGACGTTTTTAGATTCCACTGCCCTATTTGGTAAAGAATTCCAGTCGTCCACTACACGTTGAGAGAAGCTAGTAGTATGGTGGTTTATGGCCTTGAATACCTGTATAGGTCTCTCACGGCATTTAAACCTGGAGGGACGCCCACTCCATTTGCAATATGATTTACAGTATGACAGTTCATCTTCCCTGGTACCCGCTCACTGTCTTGCGACTTCGCAGTCGAATTCCTTGGTGGGTCAACATTTCAACATTCCGTCCCGTCCGTCCGTTTCAACTTTCGTCAAGCATTTTCCCTGTAATGGCAAATAATACAAACGCAGGCTCATAACAGTGGACGGATTACTTGAAATAACATGAACATGGAAATCCTAAATACCGAGTTTGTTTCGCGTGGATTGACATTTCGGCAGTTCTCACCATTGTCGACATCATGACATATGTTTTCGGGCTGGCGTAAAAACAGAACTAAAATCACACCACAAACTTGGTTTATATAAACTTGCACATATATCAACATGATACATCGTATCTTCGGTCTTAAGTAAAATTCACCTCGCACATGAATCGGATTGCTACAGAGCTGCGGGGCGCGTCCCCATGTGGTAGTAAGGGAAATGCCTCGTCTTGCGGGGGTCAGGTCAAAATACAGAAAGCCTAACCACAAACCATTGTAGTCAAACTGTTTGAGAAACGCCACCCCCATGCAAATTAAAGACATATTCTTTATTTATTGTTCAAGAGCAGACCCCCTTGCATTCATATATAGATTTGGTAAAACAATTCCCCATGATAGAGATGTATGCTCTGTATTTTTCTCAGATATGGTGTACTTGTACATGATATAATATCTCATATGTACACTTGTTTTCAATTACTATTATCTAAATTTATGTAAATTCTAAAACCTAAGGCTTAACTCCCTCCATTGTAGTTTTGTCCTTATCTATATTTGGTATGATTTGATTGCTTTTATGCGTTTTAAACATTTTTATTTAAACTATGGATTTCCTATGTTTGGGTTCAAGTGCTGCTGATGAGGAATTAATTTCAGAAATGGCCATACAGCACATTAAAAATATTACAGCTGGAGTTAACATACCGGTATGTGTTATGGTCTCATGTTCATTTACTCCATATCCTTTCGTGAAATACAGAAGGCTAAATTTCCTGCCCCTACCCATTTTTTCCGAGGATTTGGTAGGGGCGGGAAATTTAACCTGACAAAACTCGTTATGTCCCTTAAGACATATTTTGTTAAGAACCACACAGATTCAAATAAGAAGTACACCGAGACTGACTTAATCAAAATGTTAGAATTTTTGATCGACAATATTTTTGTCGAATTTGGAGGTCGTGTTTTTCAACAGACAATAGGGATTCCTATGGGAACAAACTGTGCGCCGCTTTTAGCTGACCTTTTCCT
>MJUU01021130.1:19959-38805 GCA_002080025.1 Modiolus philippinarum | reverse complement strand
AAATACCATGGCTTGATGAAATATGTTTTACAAACTGCAAAACAGTCTGAATGTATATAGAAGTGAACCAAAGTGATAATTCATACAAATTAAAGGCATATTTTTATATTTAATTCTGAGAACTAACCCTGAGTAAGGGGTAGGTCAATTTCCCATGGGGGTAGGTCAAAATACCATGGCTTGATGAAATATGATTTACAAACTGCAAAACAGTCTGAATGTATACAGAAGTGAACCAGAGTGATAATTCATACAAAATAAAGGCATATTTTTTATTTAATACCAAGAACTGACCCTGAGTAGGGGGTAGGTCAGTTTCCCATGGCGGTAGGTCAAAATACCATGGCTTGTTGAAATATGATTTACAACTTGCAAAACAGTCAAAATGTATACAAAAGTGAACCAAAGTGATAATTCATACAAAATAAAGGAATATTTTTTTAATTAATACCGAGAACTGACCCCGAGTAAGTAGTGGTAATCCTTTGTTTTTATTTGTCTTGTTAACTGTAAGCATGAAGCATATAGATGATAAATTTCTATATATATGTCACTGTAGGAGAGCCATAACTAATTTTAGGCAAATAGGAGAAGTATTTTTACCATAAACGGCCTTTGAAAATCATGTTAATTTATAGATAAAAAATGTTACACTCCTGACATGTTTTTCACCCAGAGTAAAACACCTGTAAAAATTATTTTTCATTTATTTTTCCATGGTTAAACACATTGATATGTTACTCAAAATTGTCCATTTACAAAGGCACAGTGACAGGTAAACCAAAATTGTGTTACTCTCCTGACTCATGTACATTCATGAATTTAAATCAAAATATTTCAGCATTCGTATTTACAACAATTAGTAGGATTATTGGAAAATGAAAGCAAATCATTTTTACTTTCCAAATGAATTAATTGGTATGTTGGTAGGTTGATTTTATTAATTTTTCTTATTTTTTCCTTCTGCTTAGATGAAAAAGGAATATTTTTTTCACAAAATCTTCTTATATATTTAGCATCAAATGACATAAATACCAATTTTCACATTGAGAAATGCTACAAAGTTGATGTACATAACTACATGTTAAGAAATATTAATTATAAATTTTGTCAATTAAACCAGGTATTGCACTCCTGACATTACTCGATGCTGACAGAACATACTTTTATTGTCATACTTTTAACACAAACTATGAACAACTTATATAAGATATTGTGAAGATTACATGTAGTTTTACACCATTTTGTGTCAAAATATTCCCAAAATGATGAAGAAAATGACAGAACTAGACATACTGGCTAAAAATCATGTCGCACTAATGACATACCTAAAATGGCATTGAAAAGACAATCTCCATGTGAACAGTCACATATTTGGTACTAAAAGACACAGGCTGTCAGGGTTTTTTGGATATAATAAGGAATAATACTAAATATATCAATGCATAAAATAATAGGGATTTAAACCCATGGTGTTACACTCCTGACAATCCTAAGAAAGCCATGGTATTTTGAACTACCCCTACTCAGGGTCAGTTCTTGGTGTGGAATATGAAAAGATGTCTTTATTTTGTTTGAAATATCACATTGGAATACTTCTGTATACATTTAGACTGATCTGGAGTTTGCAAATCATATTTCAACAGGCCATCATGTATTTTGACCTACCCCATGGGAAATTGATCAACCCCATTAAGTGTCAGTTCTCAGTATATAATGTAAAAATATGCCTTTATTTTGTATAAATTATCACTCTGGTGCACTTCTGTATACATTTAAACTGTTATATAGGTTGTAAATCATGTTTTGACAAGCCAAGGTATTTTGACCTACCCCATGGGAAATTGCCCCCCCCAAACTAAGCATCAGTTCTCGGTATAAATTATTAAAATATGCCTTTATTTTGTATAAATTATCACTCTGGTGCACTTCTCTATACATTTAAACTGTTGTATAGGTTGTAAATCATGTTTTGACAAGCCATGGTATTTTGACCTACCCCATGGGAAATTCCCCCCCCCCCAACTAAGCATCAGTTGTCGGCATATAAATGATTAAAAAAAGCCTTTATTTTGTATTAATTATCACTCTGGTACACTTTTCTTTACATTAAGACTGTTCTGAAGGTTGCATATCATATTTCAGCAAGCCATGGTATTTTGACCTACCCCCATGGGAAATTGACCTCCCCTCAACACGGCATCAGTTATTGGTATAAATTATAAAAATATGCCTTTATTTTGTATGAATTATCACTCTGGTACATTTCTGTTTACATTAAGACTGTTCTGTGGGTTGCAAATCATATTTTAGCAAGCCATGGTATTTTGACCTACCCCCATGGGAATTTGACCTACCCCCAGTTTGTGTCATTTCTTGATATAAAATCAATAAATCTGCCTTTATTTTATATCATTCTTTCTAAATTTTCAATAAATTATAGGGAGGTGTCAATTTTACAGGTGGCGTTAATATACCACAACTAAAAATGACCTGCCGGTCGATTTACCACGCGGGTCAATTTACCGCGGCTAAAAATCGACACACGGGTCAATTTACCGCGCAGGTCAAAATACCATATGACACCGGTGTTGTAAATTGTTCATTGACAGCCATTTTCAAAATGGCCGCCGAAATAGGCGGGAAAATTCAACATTGTCTGATTTCAATGACATTTGGTTTCCAAATTGGTCTTGATGTCATAACTTCAAACTGATGTTAAAAATTGTTCCTTGACCGCCATTTTTAAAATGGCCGCCAAAAAAGGCGGGAAAATTCAACATTGTCCGATTTCAATGAAATTTTATTTCCAAGTAGATATTGATGTTGCGACTTCAAAACCGATGTTGAAAATTGTTTGTTGACTGCTATTTACAAAATGACATCTCGACTTCGAAACTGGTGTCGAAAGTGGTCCTTAGCAAGATTAACCTTTTTTGTCAAAAAAGCCCAATAAAGAAATATAGTAAAACATGATCAGACTTTAAATACAGTTCAAGATATTGGAGGTGTTTGAGCTTCCAAAGTTTGAGAAACTGAAGATCGACTGTATAACTTTCAATGTTACCTTGATTGTGGCAACTGAAAGCCAGGTGAGCAATACAGGCTCCTCCCCTGCGAAAATGTCTTGAGCAGTTCTAGAACTATTCATGAAATGTTCTTGGATAACAGTTCTTGAACTGTTGAAGAAAAATTCATGAATAGTTCGTGAACATTAAATGAGAAAATTCATGAACTAACAGCTCTTGAAACAGTTCATGAATAAATTTTCATGAACAGTTCATGAATTTTAATTCATGAACAGTTCATGAATTTTAATTCATGTAAAGTACATGTAAAGTTCACAATACTATTTCTTGAACAATTGTACTTGAACTGTTCAAGAACTAGTTAGTTCATGAATTTTCTCATTTAATGTTCACAAACAGTTCATGAATTTTAATTCATGTAAAGTTCATGTAAAGTTCAAAATACTATTTCTTGAATAGTTCTTGAATAATTGTAATTGAACTGTTCAAGAAAAGTTCTTAGTTCATGAATTTTCTCATTTAATGTTCACGAACTTCTCCAGAACTTTTCTTTAACAGTTCAAGAACTGTTGTCCAAGAACATCTGTAAATGGAGGTCAAGTTTATTTATCAACTACGAGGATCCTAGAGTACCTAAGACAACTTGGCCCTATACTTTTGGTACAGACGTACGGCTTAGATTTTCAAAACACCCCCAATATATTGGATCACCATACCCATTTAGATATTTCCATTGAAAATCTGGACCCAATCAAATATTTTATACTTATTGACTGGGTATAATTGGAATAGTAAGTTTATTGCCCCGAGGTCAGTGTTTGAAACTAAAATGTAATGTATCATATACAATAGGTCTACCAGAATGTAAACATGCATAGACCCCAAACCAAATGTCAAAGACCAAGTCACTATATTATATTCTTACAGAACAAATTTTCATAGACATTCGGTCTATGCAATATAATTACAAGGTAGCCTTAGGTCAATTTTGATAGACATTGTCTATAGGTCTACCGCTAATTTCCCACACTGCGAGGTACAACTATGCTCGAGGTGTAGCCGAGGGCAAAAGTTGTATCCGAGGGGACAATAAACTTACTATTCCGCAAATATACAGTCAGTAAGTGTTTTATCATACCGAAAGAAACTCCAGACAAAAAGATATGTTAATGAGGAAAAATAGTTTATGCTGATGAGGGAAAATAGTCAAAACTTTGAAAACGGAAAAATAGTAGAAATATTGTATGATCTTTTGTTATAGAAAAAGATACGGTATAACCTAAGGTATAATAATGTGATCTAGTTTTATTGTTGCAATTGCCAGTGCAAATATTGCACACTGGACACTTGATTTTGCAATATAATTTACACGTAGGTCAATTTTTGTTACAATTACTCTCAATAATTAGGATTAAATGTAACACAAACATGATTTTAATAATGGTATGCCAAATTATCTACCCATTGATATAACAGGTTGATGAAAATTGCACCCCATGATATATTTGACTTGTCAAAAAAAGTGACCAGTTCTAGGGGTACATCTGTGTATACCAAAATATAGGAAGAGACCCCCTCCCCCGGGTGCCAATTCAACACAAATAATTACAAAGTATAGTTTTCACTTTAGTTCCTACTCTTATCATATATTTTGTGCTGGAGTAACTCGAGTTCATACCCTAGATACTCCAGTCTATGACCAACATTGATTTGCAGAATCTATGGCAGCATTTTACGATTTTATTCATCAGTCTCTGTCATAATGGCGATTCACTTTCAAAGCCATCACTTCAGATTTTCAATTTGATGTGCAACACTTTTCCTAAGGAAGAATATGCATTTTTTTTTATTGATTAAGGAGGAAAAATGAAATCTACTGGTATTAAGACTAATTAATGATTTGTGTATGTTTATTGAATATTGATATCTTGTAATATTCTTTCAGAAGAAAATAGGTTTATTTAATAGAGGAAAGAAATCATCCACTATTTCTAGAGGTAATTATTAGTTATGATAAGGTTTGTTTGTTACTATGCTTTTTAATGTCATCTTCTGCATAGTCATGATAGTGCAGGGCTCCAGATAAGCTGTGTATATTACAAGTAAAAATCAAGTAACTATATATGCATTATAAAACTGATGTTCTAGATATATAATACAACATTTTATTTATAAACATAATCATGGAACAGTCATGTCAAATCAGAGACATTTCCCAAGTGCATCAAATAAATTCATTGTGCAGGTTAAATGTGTAAGCAAATATTTCTGAAGCAAAGAGTACAAGAGATTATGAGAAATATGCAAAAACCTTCACTTTAAAAGAGGGGGTCATACCTCTTGATCTTGATGTTGAAAATTGTCCATATATTTGGACCTGTTTACTGTATGGATTGTAATTATTGTCAATGGATTTTCATATAAAATATGCAGTGTATTATCCTCAAGCCTGTGAAAAAGTTGTAGTTGCTTCCAAAATTGACTGACTTGTGTTAAAAACAAGCTGTAAATACATGTATAATGATAATAAAATAATAAAAAATGATGTCAAATTTATCAGATATAGTGAAGAAAACAAACATTGTAGATGAATTAATATGAATTTGAGAAACTGCACAAAGCAGCTGCATTGCATCTTCAAATGAAGGCAATTTATATACATTTCAGTTATGGTGTACTTGTTCTGAAAAGAATTTCTCATATGGATGCACTATCCTACTTAATGGCTACATATAGGGATCACTATCCGTCTTCTTGTGTCGTCGGCATCTCTGTCATGGTTGGTGTCTCAAAAATTTGTGTCATATTTTCCACAGGAACTGTGTATCGAAGCTTTTTGCAATTTGGCATGAAGTGTCAGTATGGTACCTATACCATGCAATAGAGTTTCGATCTCTCGCTTGCCAATTTAACTTCCTGTTTGACAGAACTTAGAATGTTTTTGTTATTACGCAGGTGACACGTCTCTCCTGGAGGACTTACTACTAAGTTGCTTAATTTATTCATATGAAAAAAAAGGTTCAGTAGGGATGAATAACCTTTTATGGTGTGTAATGTTTTCTATAGAAAAAGTTCTCAAAACGCTGACTACTGCTGCAATGCAGGGAGATTTCAGAAAGGATAAGCAGATCTGCTATTGTTTGAGATTGTATGAAACAAGAGAATATTTATCAATTATGGACTTTTTACGAAGTCAATATGTTAAATATGGACCTATGAGGTTTATATTGACCGAGGACCAAGTCCGAGGTCTATATATTCGTAACAGGTCCATATTTAACATATTGACAGAGTAAAAAGTCCATAATTTTTATATTACATATGTAGTTTTATGGTATCTACATACAAAAATAGAAACATGGCATCAATATACCTAAAATTAGAAACAACGCTGAAATATACTGAATATTCTTAAATTCACGTGAGCGTATTAGCCAATGAGATTTATAGAAACTTATACCATATGTAATATTGTCATTTACTGGCAATATTTATGCAGTCAAGTTGATATGAACCTGATTTTAAATTTAAATTTTAAACACCTTAACAAATATACATTGAATGCCTAAGAAACTCCTTTAGAACAGCTGAACATGAAGTATAAAATAGTAAACAAGCCCTTGGCTACCCTCTATAATGTTAATACATTTGTATATTCAGGTGTATACTTCGCCTTTCCTCATAAGATAATTTAGATTTCATTTCAGAAACGTTCCTAACAGAGTCTTTTAAGAAGAAAACACAGGAAGATTTAAAGAAAATTCTGCAACACAATGATCGAGATCAGGAAGAAAATAGTATGGAGAACACACAGCCTGTTACCATAACAATAAGGTATAGTATGGAGAACACACAGCCTGTTACCATAACAAAAAGGTATAGTATGGAGAACACTCAGCCTGTTACCATAACAATAAGGTAAAGTATGGAGAACACTCAGCCTGTTACCATAACAATAAGGTATAGTATGGAGAACACACAGCCTGTTACCATAACAATAAGGTATAGTATGGAGAACACACAGCCTGTTACCATAACAATAAGGCATATCTTTTTCATTCTTAAATGAATATGGTTTGTTATCAGTTCCAGTTAGTTCATTTTGAAATTTAAGAAACAAGGCTCTGACAAGTTTCTAAAATTTAAAAATTACAAAACGAGATTTGATAACAAACTGTATTTAAATGTTGAGAGAGGTGAAAAAAACTTTTTCTCTTTGATAAGTATAACAAATAACTAAATACTGAAGTTACTGTGGATTTATTTTCTGTATAATATTGAAATGTTTTTTTGTGTACTAATATAAGGTACATCGACACTGAAATAGTACAATGTGTACTTTTGCAGACCAACAGCTTGCATGAGCATTGTAACTACCTTATGACATTGTTTACACAACTATCTTTATGAACTGGAACCAATCAGCTACAAGACATTTTTGGCAGCCAATGAAATAAATTGATTATTTATCCAATGTGTGTTAGATCACTTGCAATATAGTTAGATAGAATGAAGATGTGCATTTTGTCGTGGTTTAGATTTTGGCCAAAGCTTGTTGTTGTGAGGGGTAGTTGAATTGGCCATTTTATCAAAATGTATGTTTTTGAACGGTTATTCCGGACAACTCCTCCAACAATGTTAATGCTACATTTATTCTACTTTGCACAGTGATCAGGCGTGGTTTCAAGATGTGCATATTGTCACATTCCAAATTTTTGGCCAAAATTTGTGATTGGGGGAGGGGTAGCTGGACTTGGCCATTTAATCAAAATGTATGTTCTGGATCTGTTATTCTGGTTTAACTCCTCTAACAATATTAAAGCTACATTTATTTAACCATACACTGTGATTAAGCATTTGACTGAAGATGTGCATATTGTCACAATTAAGATTTGGGTTGAATTTGTGTTTTTTGTGTTGAACCTAGCCATTTTATTGAAATATGTGCATTTGAAAGTTGATTCTGGATAACTCCTTATTGGTGATATCAATAGGCTGTGTGAGATATGTGAGAGAAAGTTCTAGAAATTTGTTTATCGAGTGCCTAGAAAGTATATGTCCATGTTTTATATGCAACTGTGGGGACATCATATGTGTCTTACAGACACAAACAGAGTAGATAAATTTTATCCAAAATATGAATAGAAACACAAATATATGATATGGCATCGGCAGTATTTTCTCTCTCTAGTCATCTTTATTTTTTATCATGTTTATATATACATGTTTTTCAATAAGTGTAGTTAGATTGAGGACAAACAATCACTTCAATGGTAAGAATAAAGTCTTAAACCTCAGCATAATACATTTTCACAGGGATTCTTTTTGTTAGCTTAAAGCCTAATTCATAGGGTATATAGACACTAAAACACAGCATGTTTGATTTGAGCTCATTGTGAGGTAAGAATTGAATTCTTAATTTACTTGATTTTCAGCACACCTGGCCTAAAAGGCCATGTTAGTTTTTGCCATCACTATGCATCAGTCATCTGTCCGTCTGTCAGTCTGTCTGTCTGTCTGTCGACAATTTCCAATATCTTCTTCTCTGAATCCCTTTGGGCCAAATATAACCAAACTTGGCCTGAATAATCACCAGACTATGGCTTCTCAAAAGTGTATTGGATTAGGCACCAGGTCAAACAACATGGCCGCTGTTGCTAAAAATAGAACATGGGGTAAATTGCATTTTTTGGCCAATAACTCGAAAACCATTACAAATATCAAAAATCTGACAGGATTAAAATGATCAGCAAGATGCTACCTACCTATTTGCAATTTTGAAGAAAATCTGAAAACCCATGTCGCAACTTCAAAACTGATGTTGAAAATTGTTCATTGACAGCCATTTTCAAAATGGCCACCAAAAAAGGCAGGAAAATTCAACATAGTCCGTTGTCAATGAAATTTGGTTTCCAAATAGATATTAATGTTACAACTAAAAAAAACCCATGTTGAACATTGCTCTTTGACTGCCATTTTCAAAATGGCTGCCAAAAAGGGTAGGAAAATGCAACATTGTCAGATTTCAATGAAATTTGGTTTCCAAATAGGTATTGATGTTGCTATTTCAAAACTGCTGTTGAAAATTGTTTGTTGACTGCCATTTTAAAATGGCGCCAAAAAAGGCAGGAAAATGCAACATTGTCCGATTTCAATGAAATGTGGTTACCAAATAGATATTGATGTTGCTATTTCAAAACTGCTGTTGAAAATTGTTTGTTGACTGCCATTTTCAAATGGCTGCCAAAAAAGGTGGGGAAATTCAACATTTTCTGATTTCAATGAAATAGATATTGATGTCGTTACTTAAAAATATGGTGTTAAAAATTGTAGTTGACCACCATTTACTAAATGAAGTCTCGACTTCAAAACTGGTGTCGAAAGTGGTCCTTAAAAGAATGTTTATTGTCTTAAAAAGATATATTAAAACATGATCAAACTTTAAATACAGTTCAAGATATTGGTGGTGTTCAAGCTACCAAAATTGGAGAGACTTAAGTTCAACTGTATAACTTACAATGTTAGCTTGATTGTGGCAAATGAAAGCCAGGTGAGTGATACAGACTCCTGGGAGCCTCTGGTCTTGTCTGTATTTTATTCACTTTGTCTAGAATTTGTTCCCTTTTCCTGTAAATATTTTTTATTTCAAAAACAATTAAAACCTGTTCAAAACCCAATAATAAGAAAATCTTTTTGCCAGTTATTTCATATATGACAGCTAAACAGTAATTTTGTTGTCAATTTCCCAATATATCTTACAAGACTGCAAAATTCTTTAAGGTCAATTTATAGTATTCCCTGGAGTCAGTTCAACTTGATGTTATTTTCTGATAAAAATTAGGTCACTTTGACCTTCATTTAATGCATGCATGAGTGACCCAGGTTAAAGTTTTTGTTAGTTAAAGTCCAGATCTAAGATACTAGAGCAGGTAGAGGAATAATATTTTTTTCATTGGATGTGTCTTGGATAGTCACGACATTCCTGTTAAATATTAGGTCATTTTGACCTACATTTCATGCATGAGTGACTCAAGTTAAAAGTTTTTGTTGAAGTCAAGATCTGAGATACTAGAGAAGATGAAGGAATATTTTGTCAATGGATGCGTTTTTGATCACAAGGTTCCTGATAAAAATTAGGTCACTTTGACCTACATTTCATGCATGAGTGACTCGGTGTTTGTTAAAGTCCAGATCTGAGAAAATTGAGCAGGTAGAGGAAAAATATCATTTAAGTTGATGCGTTATGGATAGTCTAAAGGTTCCTGTTAAAAGTTAGACACTTTATCCTACATTTCATTCATGAGTGATCCAGGTCAAAGTGTTTGTTAACGTCTAGATTGGAGGTACTAGAGCAGGAATAATATATTTTGTCAGTGGATGTGCATTTGATAGTCATAATGTTCCTGATAAAATTAAGTCACCTTGACTGACATTTCATGCATGAGTGACTTGGGTTAATGTTGTCTTTGTCTTTGATTAACAATTCCTGCTGATTGTTTAGTAGTCTGAAATTGATAAATTTGAACAAAATGCAAAATGGTGGGCGGGGATTAGCTGTCAGTTCTGACTGCTTCCTTCTCGTTTTTATGCCCCCAGATCGGGGGCATATGGTTTTTGCCTGTCTGTCTGTCTGTCTGTGGGTCCGAAACTTTAACCTTGGCTATAACTTTTGAACTATATAAGGTAGACTTTTGATACTTGGCAAGTGTATAGGTCTAGTCAAGAGAAACATAAATATGCAAAAAAAATTAGGTCAAAGGTCAAGGTCATAGGGGTCAAAAAGGGGTAAAAATCGGAATCTGGGGGCATATGTAGTGTTTCACAAACACATCTTGTTTTTCCAAAAAATCGTGGGCTCGACCTTTCTGGGGTTTCGACCTATCTGATATCAAAACAAAATTTTCTCGCCTGAAAAAATTAGTACAGACGTCTGATTGGTATGCCAGAAGATTCTTTGACCTGATTTTTATGCCCCCGGATCTTTAGATCGGGGGCATATTGTTTTTGTCCTGTCTGTCTGTCTGTCCACAACTTTAACCTGGCTCATAACTTTTAATCCAGATGTGATAGGACCTTCATAATTAGTATGTGTATTGATCATGTGAAGCTGAACATCATTATGCAAATTTCACAAAGGTCAGGTCAAAAGGTCAAAATCTAGATTTTGCTATAGCTCGTTAATTACAATCGCTAGAGGCTTGATATTCTATATGTGAATAGATCTAATGAAGCTTAATACAAATCCACCAGAAAAATTTTGGTCAGGTCAAAGGTCAAGGTCACCGAGTGCAAAGTTGAAAACTTTAACAAAAACTTTAATATTGCCTATATCTTTTCAATCAGATGTGATAGGACCTTCATATTTGGCCTGTATATTGGTCTTAAACTGAACAGCATTATGCAGATTTCACTGAGGTCAGGTCAAAGGTCAAGGTCACAGAGGTCAAAAGGTCAAAATCTAAATTTTGCTATAGCTCATTAATTACAATTGCTAGAGGCTTGATATTCTGTATGTGAATAAATCTAATGAAGCTTAATACAAATCCACCAAAAAAAATTTGGGTCAGGTCAAAGGTCAAGGTCATTGAGTGCAAAATTGAAAACTTGAACAAAAACTTTAACATTGCCTATATGTGATAGGACCTTCATATGTGGCCTGTATATTGGTCATATGAAATTGAACAGCATTATGCAAATTTCACTAAGGTCAGGTCAAAGGTCAAGGTCACAGAGGACAAAAGGTCAAAATCTAGATTTTGATATAGCTCGTTAATTACAATTGCTAGAGGCTTGATATTCTATATGTGAATAGATCTAATTAAGCTTAATACAAATTCACCAAAAAAGATTTTGGTCAGGTCAAAGGTCAAGGTCATCGAGTGAAAATTTGAAAACTTAAACATTGCTGATATTTTTCCATATTGATCATATACAGCTGAATATCATTATGCGAATTTCATTAAGGTCAGGTCAGAGGTCAAGGTCACAGAGGTCAAAATTTAGATTTTGCTTTTAGCTCGTAAATTACAATTGCAAGAGGCTAGGTATTCTATATGCAGATAGATCTAATGGAGCTTAGTACAAATGTCTACTTAATCTTAATTTCTAGTGATTGCAATTTTAGTTTTATTTTGTATGGTAGACATGGTTGCTGCCGGGGGCATAGTGTTTCAAAAACACATCTTGTTTTTCACTGAGATGGTGTTTGTTGTTATGTTATTGCTATTGATATTTGTTAAGATATTTGCGGTAGCAATTATCGTTTTTATGACACAACAGGCAAATGAAAAAAGAAATTATTTTAAATTTTCTCGTCAGTTTTTCTGTAGGTTTTTTTACCTGCGTCACCAACGGTGACCGCAGGTCTAGGAGCCGCTCGACTCGGTCCGTCCGTCCGTCCGTCACGCTTTGGGGGTACCAAGTTTGTGTAATCTGAAACTCCAACACCTTTAACCCGATACTTTTGAAACTTTGCACAGTTGTTCTGGACACATTGAAGATGTGCACCTCCCCTTTTGGTGAGATTTGGAAAAAAAATTGTGGAATTAATCCATTGTAGAACTTAGTCATTTTTTCATCAAATTTTAACATTACGGTACTGAGTATGTGTAATCTGAAACTCTGACACCTTATATCTGATGCTTTTGAAACTTTGCACAGTTGTTCTGAACATATTAAAGATGTGCACCTCCCCTTTTGGTGAGATTTGGAAAAAAATTTTGGAATTTATCCATTGTTGAACTTAGTCATTTTTTCATCAAATTTTAACATTACGGTACTGAGTTTGTGTAATCTGAAACTCTGACACCTTATACCTGATGCTTTTGAAACCTTGCACAGTTGTTCTGAACACATTGAAAATGTGCACCTCCCCTTTTGGTGAGATTTGGATAAAAATTGTCGAATTTGTCCATTGTTAAACTTAGTAATTTTTCATTAAATTCATAAAATTTTAACATTACAGTACCTGAAACTCTGACTCCTTTTATCTGGTGCTTTTGAAACTTTACACAGTTGTTCTTGACACATTGAAGATGTGCACCTTCCTTTTTGGGCAGATCTGAAATAAAAATGTCAAATTTATGCATTGTTGAACTTAGTTATTTTTCAGCATATTTTAACATTACAGTGCCTGGTTTGTGTAATCTGAAAGATTAACATTTCTGACTAAATACCTTTGGAAGTTTTTACTGTTGTTTGAACACATTGGTGATGTGAACCTCCCCTTTAGGCCAGTTTTGATTTTAAAAAATGTCAAATTTATCTATTATTGAACTTGTACTTTATTCTATCATATTATATCATCATGGTACTCAATTTTTGTGTAGAGATGTTGCAGAGTTTTGAACGCATTGACCATGGGCAGCTGTTCTTGAATTTTTGCATTGCTTTCATATGTTTTTTCATAAAGATTCAAAGTATGTGTTTATTTGAATTTCACCGTTGCTGAAGTGATATGGACTATTTTCATTTTATGTTTTGTTCAACTTTGTACAATTATTTTTGTTTTTTTTTTCCTTCTTTTTTTTTGTGTATTACAGTAATAGGGCATCTTCGCTAGCCAAGGGTTGTGATCAGCTTCTTTCCTCTTCACCCTTGGCAGATTGAGCCACAACTTGTGAAACATCAGTTTGAAATTATCTCCCTTTGAAGTTAGAGTTTCAGTATGATTTATTGTAATAATAAATGATTATTTATTGCATCTAATAATACAACAATTCACAATATATTTGACTCCAAGGAAATAACCCTTCAAAAGTAAAGAAAGATAATTAAATCATGGAAATTTTTCAAAATAGAAAAATCACTAAAGGCCATATTTTAAGTTTTATTGTTTTGATATATATACAAAATCTGAATGTATGTTAATTAATTGGCTGCAGTGAAGTTTAATTGCAACCAATCAAAGACGTGGATTTCAGACTACAGAAATCCAGCTTGATCTGCCAAGGGTGAAGATGAGAGGAGCGGATCATAACCCTTGGCTAGCGAAGATGGTAATAGGGTTGAACTTAATATAATCTCAAATACAACTTGCATTTGAAGAATTTTTGGTAATAAGGTAAATGAATACTTGTTTGAATGGGTAAACCTATACATGATATTCTGTTAGATTGAAAAAAAAAACAAACAAACTTTCTAAGTTGAACATGAGAGACGGTGACGCAGGTCCAGACATGTAATTGGTCTTGTTAAGAGTACTGTAAACCGGGAAATTTTCGTGCTGTCTTTATTTAGCAGTAAATTGACATAATTTAAGTTTGCACAGTTTTGAATTCGCACTGCCAAATTGGTGACCATTGACTTCAATAATATACAGGTTGATTCGCCCAGTTTTATTTTTGCACTTCCATTCAAAATGCGAAAAGTGTGAAAACAAAACTGCCGCGAAAACTTCCCTGTTTACTGTCAGATATTTAACAATTGTTTTATAGTGGTTATCTGGATTTTATATAATAGTTTTGATGTTTCACAGATAAAAATAGACATTTCTCCTAGATCCAGTAGAGTTTAATACCAGACTAAACTAAACACTTGCATTTTCATTGTCATTCAATAATCCTAAGCATGTGCCAGATCATGCTTACCTGTCAGAAGCATTTGATGATACCTCTGGGTTTCATAAATGTGATGGTTGGCACTGCACTTTGTGAAAGTGCTGGAGCCAGATTTAAATTAAAATGTGTATAGCAATGGATATATTGTGAAGTACTTTTATTTGTGGACACCAATTTTCGTGGTTATCATGATAGCACTATTTTGTTTGTACTTAAATTCGTGGTTTCGAGTTCTCTGTGCATTACAACTCTAGGTAAAAATGCATTCCGGGGAACTTAATTTTGTGGTTTTAGCGAACCACAAAATCCACGAAAATTGGAATGCCACGAACAATTGTACTTTCACAGTATTGATGTTTTGTTTACAGCCCTTTACCTTGTCCCAATTATGGACCAGTGGCTGTAGTTAACAGAAAATCTGACATGGGATATCATAGTGGTAGGAGTATTACACCAGCCTCTCAAAAGATTAAACCAAAAACAAGGTATATATATTGTCAGGAATACATCATGGCAGTTAACAACAATAATCAAAATTTGAGTGTTTGTACAGATTGAAATCAGAATTTCTTAGCGGAGTTGCAGCAACATCTAACTTGCTTATGATTTGATGAAAGGTGTAACGGCGTTAACTTTTGGTTTCCGCATGATATCTTAAGAACCACAAATCATATCTAAATGAAATCTTAATGAAATTTGGCACAGACATGACTAATGATCAGAGGAAGAACCATATCAATTTTGAGTTTTATGGAACAAAGGTCAAGGTCACAAGTTCAAAAATAGAACAAAAATTTGACATTTATCCATTTCTTAACAATTTCTCCAGAACCACATTTCATTTAAATGAAACATGGCACAGACATGATTAATAATGAGAGAAGGAACCTTTTTGATTTTGAGGTTTGTGTGCACAACTTGTAAAAATTTGACATGTTGTCAGTTTCTGCACATCTCCAGAAATACATATCACATCTAAATGAAACTTGACCCAGACATGACTAATGATGAGAGGTTAAGTTTATGTAGCATAGGTCAAGGTGACAACCACTAAAAATAGAACAAAAATTAGACATTTTTGTTTGTTTCAGTACAATATCTTAACAGCAACATGTCACATCTAAATGAAACTTGTAACAGACATAACTAATAGTGAGAAGAGGAACCCTACTGATTTTTGGTTTATGCAACAAAGGTTAAGGTCACAAACTCTAAAAATAGAACAAAAATTTGATATTTTTATTAAGTTTTCGCACAATATCTCCAGAACTTCATGTCACATCTTACTGAAACTTGGTTGCATATATGCTGCAGATGCGCAATAAGGTTTCAGATTTTTGATATTGATCTTGGTGCAAACAAGAGGCGCCTAGGTGTCGATTTTGACACATATGAGCTTGTCAGTAGAACACCTCCTACATTTTGGATATATGGATTTAATTTTGTTATAGAATTGCTGCATATATGCTGCAGATGCACAATAAGCTTTTGGATTTTTGATATTGGTCTTGGTGCAAACAAGAGGCCCATGTTGTCAATTATGACTCATTTTAGCTTGTCAGTAGAACTCTTTCTACACTTTTGGATTTATGGATTTAATTTTGTTGTAGAATTGTAGCATATAGTCTGCAGATGTGCAAAAAGCTTTCAGAATTTCGATTCCGGTTCCAAATTTGGTAAATTTAAAGCAAATGTCAAAAGACTCATATTTTTCATTTTTTAACATATAATATTTTTATGCCCCTGCGATGAATGTTTTTTAGAAAGTTTGCAAACAAATTCCAACTATTTCAAAGGAATCTAACTTAAAATAAGTAGATGTTCACACACATATCTCTTGGAATATTCAAAATGGCCATGGAAACTGAAAAAAAGGCGGGAAAATTCAAAGTGCCTCAAATTTGCTGAAACTTTAGAAGAAGGATGTGTAGCACCCATAGAAATGATTTTGGGTCTCAGAATTTTCAAAATGGCTGCTGTTGCCATGGAATCTGGAAAAAGACAGGAAAATTAAAAGTGCCTCAAAATGGATGAAACTTTACAAGAAGATTTCCTGTCACCCATAGAATTGATTTTCGGGCTCAGAACTTCCCTTTTATATGTTTTGGAAAAAGGGGAGGCATATCATTGTGTCCATACTTGTACTGTGTCAACACCTGTATTGTGTCAACACATTTGGACTAAACCGAGTATTGAAACTTCAAAAGAGAGCAGCAAGATTAATTCTTGATGCACATCCCTATGCTCCATCTAAACCGTTGTTTGAACAACTTGGGTGGATGACCATAGAAGACCGAATTTTATATCATAAGTATCTTCTTCTTTTCAAATGCTTAAAAAATGAAGTCCCACCTTACTTAAATAATGTGTTCAGCCTTATTTCCTCAAGTAACCAATACTGCCTTAGAAATGTTGTAAATGGAAACCTTCATGTTCCAAAAGCAAAAACAGAGTTATATAAAAAATCTTTTCATTACTCTGCTTCAATGTTATGGAATTTATTACCTGTGCCAATACGGAATGTACCTTCTGAAAGCATGTTTAAGAGAGTTTTAAAGGACTATCTTTTGAACAGAACCATGTTATGATAATAATTATATTGTTGCAATATTTAGCACATTTTGTATATGAATATATAGGCTTGTTCCCATTTCGCCTTAGCTGTGAAATTTTATATAAAAAAATATTCCCATTTCGCGTTAGTACATATTTGTGTCAGCTAAGGGGAAATGGGAACTTATGTAAACATCTAATCAAGAGAAACTGGTGTTTAAACATCAATATAAACATTAAAGATTTAAGTTGTTTAATAAAAATTGAAATAAATGTAAATTTTATATGTAATGGCTTGTTCTCTTTTTAGTTGTGTATTCTTCAGTCTCACATGGGCACAAAGTAACTAAAATTACAATTTCTATGCTTTATCAACATAACTTCATAACAAAATTCCAACAGAAGCATACATTATTATTCATTCATATATCATAATATTATACATATAAAGAAAATAACACTCAAATCAGAATAGAAGATCAAATAAAGAGGCATACAAAATATTCTATAAACAAAACAATGAAATATGCAAGCACAATTATATATTATAGTTCTTTAATATGAGCACATATATTTCTTTTACAAGCACATTTATGAAGCACAAATAAGCACATTTATTAGCACAATAATAGTTCTTTATGAAGCACAATAATAGTTCTTTAATAAGCATATTTATTAGCACAATAATAGTTCTTTAATTAGCACAATAGTAGTTAATAATGAATAATTAAAATAAAAATAATATCACAATACGAGGATAAGCACAAAGTTCATTTCACTATTTCTTCTATTTGTCACTAGTCGAGCTTCAGGATATATGATGCTGCGTCACCATACTGTGCAAAGTTCTTCTCTCCTGTGGTTAGTTCGTTCTTCAAACAGTCTTCTATGTCACGGTACTTCTTCTCTGGTAATCTTCTTTTTCCCACCTGCTGCATACTGTACCATCTTGACCTCGTTCACTGCCTGCTCCTTCTGGAATATCTCGATGATCTTGTAAATACTAGGGTGTGGTGTCTTTACTCTCTTCTTCAGTTTGTTGTGCCAGCCTTCTAGGTGGTTGTTGGTTCTGGGTCCATCAGTCTAGTGGTGGTTCGAAGTTGGTAGTGGGAATCGTCCTTCTATTCATGTCTCTGTAACGTAGTCGTTGAGTTTGGTACAGTCATCTCGGTTGGGTGAATTCTCGAGTGTGTGTAGCCAGTAGTATTCAAACTTGTCGAGTGGTAATAGAGGTAGAGCTGCTGCACGACAAACTAGTAGGTTAACATCGGGTATGTCTTTGTAGTCTCTTTGTAGTCCACACTCTTTAGTTTTCTTCCATAGTAGAACAGGCAACCCTTGAGTGCTGCTGCTGGGAAGGTCTCTATTGTTGCGTTGCGTGATGCACATTCAAAGTCGAGGCTGACTGCAGTTGATGAAAAATTCTGGTTGTGACATATCTTTTTGAGTAACGTGAATAGTCCTTATTATACCCCGGCTTTGTAAAAGCGGAGGGTATATAGTGATGGTGGTGTCCGTCCGTCTGTCCGTTATAATGATGAGTTGTACCGTGTAAGCTATTTTCAAGTTTGTGGCGCTACTACTTCCTGTTTGCAGATACATTAATACTTAGTTTCATATACCACTACTAATGAAAATTTTTCGTCAAAGTTTTCTCTTCTTCCAAAAGTGGAAATGATTTCATATTTGGTCTGGAGCTTCATGAT
>MJUU01021130.1:0-10565 GCA_002080025.1 Modiolus philippinarum | reverse complement strand
GAACAACTCCTCCTAGAGTTTTGAGGCTAGGAAGCTTTAATTTTGCAGTTCATTTGTACCTATATTGAAGATGTGCATGTGGTATGTACTTTTATTTCGGTTCTTTTTTTTTTTCAAGAATATACATTGCTCAACTTATAATTTTTTGGTGATTTAGTAATAGAGGGTACATACTGGTAGTCAATCTGTGCAACCTAGAATAACATGTGTTTAGTGGGGGCATCATATGTGTCTTACAGACACAAATATTACTAGAAAATCCCAATTTGATTCAACCTTGCGCGGGGGCATGTCATCCTCTAGGTTTAGCTTGTTTTTCTAGTTTCACTCTAGATGTTTTTCTTAAATTACTAATTTAGACAATAAAATAACAAATGATAGACAATTAATGCGTGTTCGAGGTTTCAGTTAATTTTATATATCTAGACAAAGTAAAATCACAAGTCTGGTAGAATCTTGTTCGAATTTCCCAAATTTTTACAAGAAAATTTGGCGAAGAAAATATTTGGAGGTAGTAGGTTTTTTCCCCACAGAACATGTGATCTCAGTAGATTAATGCCTGATTTGTTGAAACCAGTGGAATAAATTGTCACAATAAATACCGCAGCAACAACCAAAAAATCATAAATCCAGAATACTTAGAATCACACACAGACAGACAACATAAATTAAGAGGACGAAACAGACTAAATATAATACAAATGCCACAGAAAAAAAACTAACCGTGTGAACTCTTAAAAAACAGGAGTGTCATCAGATGCTCAAGTAGGGCAAGCTCAACATGTGTTACCCGTCACATTGTAAGTGAAAAGTCCGGTATAATAATATCAAATTTGGTATTTGTCAATTCAGTAACACTTTTGAATCTATTGAAAGGATGCTGATTTTCTTTGTGAAATAGACCCATTGTAACGATCCGTTTCGATAACTAACAATATCAAAGTATTTATAAGGCCATTAATACTCTCCTTACCAATCTTCTTCGTACAGTTTAGTAAAGCGGACACAATGCCCTGTCACTCACAATAATTAACTTTCGTTTTCGGCCTCGTATGTGAAATATGGAATGTTCCTTTGTACTTTGTTGTTTTTTTTATTCCTTTCAACAAAAATACATTCCTGATTCTTAAGCAGTATACATATAAACAAAGGTTGGTAGGTACTATTTATAAAGTTTTTTTGTCTATTCACCAATTTCATTTTTTCTTCAACACCTACAAGCACATATCTCTTGAATGAATGCTTTTTCAGACATTTCTTAATGGTTCTCAAGCACCACAGGTGGAGTGACAAATTTCGACTTTTCTGTTTGCTAAGCAACCGAGCATCTATATAGAATATTGCTTCGCATAAGTTTTTCGAAAGATGTTAATTCCTTACTTGTTTGACTCGACTATAATATGTAGTGTGATAAAGCTAGTATATAAAGGAGCCCCTAACTGACAACAACAGAGGTATGACCTTTCAACAAAAATACCTTCCTGATTCTTAAGCAGTATACATATAAACAAAGGTTGGTAGGTACTAATTATAAAGTTTTTTTGTCTATCCACCAATTTCATTTTTTCTTCAACACCTACAAGCACATATCTCTTGAATGAATGCTTTTTCAGACATGTCTTAATGGTTCTCAAGCACCGCAGGTGGAGTGAAAGATTTCGACTTTTCTGTTTGCTAAGCAACCGAGCATCTATATAGAATATTGCTTCGCATAAGTTTTTCGAAAGATGTTAATTCCTTACTTGTTTGACTCGACTATATTATGTAGTGTGATAAAGCTAGTATATAAAGGAGCTCCTAACTGACAACAACAGAGGTATGACCACTTTCCCCTATATTTATCCTTTTGGTGGACCAATTTCTCAAATGCATTTTCAACAAACCCCTGTTAGATACATTGTCATTGTGTAATAAATAAGTTGGAATTTTGATACTTCTACATGCCAATTTCAACCATTTTATTTGCAATTTGAAAGAATGTTGGTAGATTTTGACAAATTTTGAAAAAGATTATAATATACGTAAATTACATTTGTAGTACCATATAAGGAAAAAAACAGAAGTAAAAACTAACTGCAATTTGCAAGTGCTAATGTTTTACACTCTAAACAAAAAAATGGATTTTTCACCTGGTGTCCTTTAGATGTTATATCCTACCCATAAGATAAGATAAGAAAGATTTATTTGAAATTCGGTTAGTTATAACAATTAACATAAGCTCTATAGAGCTTTTTACCTAAGATAAAACAGGTACATGCAAAGATAAAACAAAAATGGTATACATAAAACAAAATAAGCAATCATAAGACAAACAAAGCATACATATAAAACAATATATTAAGCAGTTATAAAGCAAACATAACATACATTTAAGACAATAAAACAAATAGCACAAACAATGGATAAATAACAACAGCTTTTAGCTTAAAAAGAATCTCCACGCAATAAAATCTCTGCAAACTGGCTTAAGGTGGAGCAGTGGTATTCCGCCATTTTGTTTTCATTTTTCATGCTTTGACACATATTTTTCATTAAAGAAATATACAAACATTTTAAAATTTGGGCAAATCTTTAAAATATTTCGCTTTAAACTCAAATAATGGGCCCATTTCTCTGAGTCTAGCATTCATTTTAGACAAAAAATTCAGAATAGTATTTATACTGGAAAATTCTTTGAAATGAAAATTCAAACAAGGGAGGTAATTTTAAAAAATATTTTACAAAGATATCACTATGAAAATTTTGATTTTGTGAAATAATTAAATAATAAGGCCTGTGACCCCCATTTTTCTTTTTGTTTTTAGAAAGTTCAATGCAGAGATTAGCAGTATATAAAAAAGTTAACATGGATGTAACTTAAATATTATTTAAAAAAAGATAATTTTTCTTAACATTTCAACTAAAAAATTCCACTTTTTGTCGAAAAATTGTGAGCTCATATGGTCCGTGACCCCCACCTGTTATTTTATTTTTTGGATGTTCAATTTGTAAAGTTTTATGCTGCAAAGTATTGAAAAATTCTGATGGATTTCGCTTAGTTTCCCGAACCACCTTAAATGTACCTGCTTTGTCTTTTTGTCGTTTGGATTTTGGCAATTCTGTTCGGTGTTTTTGTTACTACTGTCATGGACATTGAATAGTGTTCACCGGTATGTTTGGTTGCTAAATTTTTACGAACAACGCAACAGTGGCTGCTTGTGTGAACATCTTCACACGAAAACATATATATCCCACACTATAGCATGATTTTCGTTATTATCTGAGCATATTTTGCAAATGGCCATATCAAGGGAACAGATGTCACGGCTAAATAACGATAGTTCTTTTTAAATGGTGATAAATCACGGATATTAAGCAAAGAATCACATAGAAAGGTTATTGCAAAAAGCCCCAAATTTCATTTTGCCTATTTAGTTTTCCATTCCCTTATTCTTCTAACACTATTATATTTAGTATATATTTTGTATATACATGTTCCAGTCTCCTCTGGATCGTTTTGTCCCATTAAGTACGGACTATTTGACTTTCGTGGGGGAGGGGACATGTTGAGGGCCAGATTACCTTTTCATCTCAGGTGCTGGTCAGAGAATTCATTTAGCAAAAATCCGAGCCAATTTAAAAACAAACAAAAAATATCCAAGCCCCTCACCCCGCCACCCCTCCCCCGCCTGAAAATCAAATTGTCCGTGCTTTCCTGGTGAAAAATCCTGCATTTTTAGCTCACCTGGCCTAAAAGGCCATGTGAGCTTTTGCCATCACTATGCGTCTGTCGTCCGTCTGTCTGTCCGTCTGTCAACAATTTCAAAAATCTTCTCCTCTGAAACAACTGGGCCAAATGTAATCAAACTTGGCCTGAATCATTATCAGGGTATGGCTTCTTAAACTGATGTTCAGTTTGTCCCTCTGTCGAACAAATTTCAATGAAATTTGATTTCCCAGTAGATATTGATGTTGCGACTTCAAAACCAATGCTGAAAATTGTTTGTTGACTGCCATTTACAAAATGACGTCTCGAATTCAAAACTGGTGTCGAAAGTGGTCCTTAGCAAGAACCTTTTTTGTCAAAAAAAGCCCAACAAAGAAATATAGTAAAAGATGATTAGACTTTAAAAAAAGTTCAAGATATTGGAGGTGTTCGAGCTACAAAAGTTTGAGAAACTGAAGATCATCTGTATAACTTACAATGTTCCCTTGATTAAGGCAACTGAAAGCCAGGTGAGCGATACAGGCTCCTGGGAGCCTCTGGTTTGTTCTGCTACACCTCAAAATAACATATAGAGGTTGTTGCTATGGATTTTTATATCAATTAAAGATGAATAAATCTTTAATCACGATTTTCTAAAAAGTAGAACAAGAAACGTAAAAGAATGCAAGATCTCTTCATTGTTTCAATTATTCATTATGTGGTGAAAAAATAGACTTTATTGTTGCTTAGGACGTCAGAGTTGTTGCTAAGCATTGATTTTGCCAGACTTTAGAAAGAAAATCATTTATTACCTTTTCCGACCACCTGACATACAAATGTCATTGGTTTGCAGGTGCCTATGATTGAGGTATACTAGCCCTATATATATAGAATAATGGAAGTTTTGTTTTTGATACAAGAAATATTGGCCAACAAAAATGGACGAGCCCCTTGTGGGCAAGTCCATTTATGGAGCAAATATTTCTTGTATCAAAAGCAAAACTTCTATTATTCTTTTTATCGATAATTAACTAAATCATTAATAGAACAAAAATTGAAAATGAATTTTAATTTTCAATAAATTGTGAAATTGACTAGTATTGATTAGTAAAAGAATTTGTACGATCCGGTAAGAGTCTTTGTAAGATGTATATTTCTTTGTTTCATTGATTCTGATTGACAGAGTAGGCGTGGCCTAAGATACTTTTTGCCAATATTTTTTCGTATTTGGGCAGTAGCAATTACTGAAAAATATTTGCTTAGTGAGATCAAAGGAAACTCATACCAATTACTGATAAATGGTAATTATTGACACAATTATTGGCATATTGAAATGGTTGCTAGGCAACAAAGGGCTCATGTAAACAACAAAAAATGTCATATTCTGAACTCTCAGTATAAGGGCTACCAAGATACAAAATAATTAATAATTTGAAGAAGGACCAAAAATGGCCCTTATCATCCCTACTCCTTTAAGCAAAGTTGTCTCAATTCAGTGTTCCCTTCAAAAGGCTGTATATGGAAAAAGTTATTATCTTGAAATTGTATCAGAAATATCCAAAATATCAAAGGTAGTACACCATATTAAGATGTGCAAGAAGGGAACTGATTATGATGCAGGTTATCCAAGGGGAGATAACTAGTCTTGAGGAGAACATGGGGAATCATAGTATTCTTTTATGGCTTTTCCACAGTATCTCAAGGCAAAAAAGGAAAAGGGAAAAAGACCAAAAAACAACCATATTAAGGAGCTGCTGTTTCAGATTTCTGAACTATTTACATAATATGACCTCCATGATTTAACCATGATGTACACGTTATTCTATTGTAGGAGGTACAGATTGAAGAGATATCAGATATACTTATCAGAAGACTTAATCCCAAACAATTCTTCCCTGGCAGAAGTAAGTTTCCATTTATAAATCTTTGTTAGGACTATTCCATCTGTATCCATATTTTATAACTGTTTACTAGATTTGAATTAATTGAAAACAATTATCTGTTCCATTTAACTTATGTCTCACTGTCACATAGACTAATTATCTTTTCGATTTAACTTATCTTCCTATGTCTCACTGTCACATAGACTAATTATCTGTTCCATTTAACTTATCTTCCTATGTCTCACTGTCACATAGACTAATTATCTGTTCCATTTAACTTATTTTCCTATGTCTCACTGTCACATAGACCAATTATCTGTTCCATTTAACTTATCTTCCTATGTCTCACTGTCACATAGACCAATTATCTGTTCCATTTAACTTTTCTTCCTATGTCTCACTGTTGCATAGACTAATTATCTGTTCCATTTAACTTATCTTCTTATGTCTCACGTTGGCATAGACCAATTATCTGTTCAATTTAACTTATTTCCTGTGTCTCATTGTCACATAGACCAATTATCTGTTCCATTTAACTTATCTTCCTATGTCTCACTGTTGCATAGACTAATTCTCTGTTCCATTTAACTTATCTTCCTATGTCTCACTGTGGCATAGACCAATTATCTGTTCCATTTAACTTATTTCCTATGTCTCACTGTCGCATAGACCAATTATCTGTTCCATTTAACTTATCTTCCTATGTCTCACTGTCGCATAGACTGATGTTTTATGAAATACAGAACTTATCTGTGCTATCAAATTCTTACTTTAAGAAATTTGGGAAAAACTTTTAATTTTCCTAATGAACATAGGAGAAATTAAAAACTTGAAAGACAGAAACAATACCACCATTTTATGTTGATTTAATAAGAGCTTGGATAAAAATTGGAAGAGGTAAAAATTGTTTTCCTGAAAACTATAGAGAAATTAGAAAACAGCTTTAGGGGAATAGGTTTATAAAACATGAAAATAAATGTGTAATTTTTAATGCAATGTACTGTGGAATTACTTTTATTCATGGACATCAATTTTCATGTTTTTCCTGTGACTTTCTTTCCGGTGACTTTTTTCCTCGTTTACCCATGAATATCCCTATTTTGTGGGTTCTTAAAATTTGTGGTTTCAAATTCTCTGCATAAAAACTCTAGGGAAAATCCATTTCGTTGGGAACTTAATTTCATGGTTAACTTAAAGTTTGATGCAGACTTGCCTACCCTTACGATTTTGGCGTAAGGCTTACCAGTTTCAATGCCATCTAACGCCCTTACGATGGTTTACCATTTCCTTACGATTTGTTCAATTTGCGGTATTTCCAGAATTTTTTCAGCTCCGGTCCGTCATTTCATTGCGGTTCCATGTATTATAGTTAAATTCGGAATTTCCGGTAATAAAAAGAATGTAAAAAAAGATCTTTTAGACTAACTCGAATAATTCAAGCCCCCTCCGTATCCGATTCTCTCCTTCTACGAGGGCTTGAATTCTTTATGATCATTGGACGCGTCAGCTGTACACTGATTCAGTGTACCAATCAAATTACTTCATATCTCTGAGCATGCGCAAACGAAGATTTTGATGAAAAAAAAAATTTTAAAAAACGATGTTGAAATTTTATCGATTGGAATGTTCATATTTTGAATTATTCTCGTAAATTCTTAATAAAAAAGTACAATCTGACAAATGACAATCAGGAAAGGTTTTATGAATTCATAATAATTATTGAAAATGTTATATATCGCAGAAGAAAGTAAAATATAATTGTCAGACCGAAGAATGTGTATTTGATGTCAAAGCTGAAAATATCTAGTACATTTATGACGCGTAAAATCATGTAAGGTACGATATTTTAATTTTAAACTTAAAGTGTATTAGTATTTAGTGTACAAATTGCGAACTTCAGTAAATTTTGCAGTTTTAAAATTCAAATATGAAAACTGGTATTGAGATGTGTATTCATTTACTAAAGTTACTTTTCAGTTTAAAAAAAAAAATGGTAAGACGGAATTTAGATTGGCAAATAATAATGTTTCAAAAAATAACATCCTTGATTTTCAGCATATCTTATACATGTCCAAAACACAACATTACAGTTACATCTGGTGTTAATCAAACAGCAGGATACAAATAAATTATTGATCTTAATTACCATCTGNATTTTCTTAATAACTGTAAGTGGTATGGTAGTAATATTTGGCTTGTAGGTTGCTCTTGAGTAGTACATGACTGTTTTAGTGACAAGCAGGGACGGGCGAGACATCTTTTAGGGTCCACTCTTGTTTAACACAAGCCGCCGGTAAACTTCAAAGAAACTACCAACTCTCTGTCACAATATGTAAATATATTCTCCGTTTGTTAATTTCTGCTAATTAATCTCATCAAAGATATGTTGAGTTATCATATATCAATTTTTGATTTATTTAGGGACAATATATACAATATTGTATATATTTTCCCTGATTTATTAAATCAATTTTTTATTACCGAAAAAAATCAGACGACTTTGTTCCCATAGTTCATAGCGGTAAACCCACATCCGATTGACGCGTTTTCATAGTGAATGCATTCAGGCGTTAATGTAGCGATCGTAGTGAGTGGAATATAACGACTGGATTATTTGGGTTACTTTTAGACAAGAATTCTAGGCTTCCATCTAAAAAAAAAATGTATTCTTGGTAGTAGTATTGTGTAACTTCATAATGTGCCTTTCATTTAAAGGTAAAGTTTCTGTTTTAAAACACGTTTTTTGCATTAAAAAGTGCCTTACTATTTTCGATCTCAGATTACGATTTTTGATCAAGTAACTTACTATTTTTGAGCAAGAGGGGTAGGCAAGTCTGTTTGATGCACCGATTGGTCATTCAAAATCGAAACAATTCTTCATTGAATGTTCATTATTGAACAGTTTTTGGAAAAAAATTAATGATATTCTAAAGAAGATAAATTTGGATTTAAAAATAAGTCTAAAACATATAGTTCTTGGTTTAATATAATATATTAGATGAAAAATTTTATCCATTAAATTTGTTCATAACAACTGTAGCTTTTAGCATCTTCAAATGTTATTATCTTTCTGAACAAAACACTAAAAGTGTTAATTGTTTTGATAATTTAAAGAAAGAATGCAGATATAGGGAGAAAATATCCTTGAAGAATCCCTTAACAAAAAAATTTTTTTATACCATAATAAATAAATTGTATAATATGCAGAGATATGATAAGTATTTTCTGGGTTTTTCGGGGTTTATACAAAAATATTAATATCATATATAGATACATGCATTTATATATTTGTTCTTTGTGTGATATATAGATATTATATACATAGTGTGATGGTACAAGTACTTGTATCAGGAAGAGTCGGTGGAATGGGCCGCATCACTACGAGTCGCGCTTGCGCGACGAGTAGTGATGCAAATCATTCCACCGACGAGTCCTGATACAAGAAGTTGTACCATCACATCTTTGTTTATAATATGTTTATCTAACATTTTGAAAATAACGTTGCCAAAAATGGTTTTATTTATCTTGCGTTACATTATTTATGAGTTTTGTTGAGGAACTACATGATGTTGAGGCCACGACGTCATGGATATATGTGCGACGCCGCACCATTCTTTTATCACCACAGTGTGGTGATACAACATTCTGTATCGTACAAGTTGCTGTCTAGTATTTCTACCGTATTTTAAAGAAAGACACTACTAATGTTAGATAATATCCTTTATATGCAATTTATAATAATTAAAGGTCATTGTTGATTCCTGGCTATGTTTGAACATTATTGTAAACAGGAAATCTTGGTTTGAGCCTGGCTCTCCAAGATATTTGTCACAGGTGAATTATGAATAAATATGTTGAATTAAAAAAACAAGAGGCTCTCAGCCATCTTGGATAAAGTGGGAACCTGAAAAAAAAAAAAAAAAAACATTCTTCTTTTCAGGGTCGACATAAAGACTATTTTGACCAAGTTTTGTAGTTTCAGAGGAGAAGATCTTTGAATGTTTTTTCCATAGGGTCCAATGTTAAAAACTATGTTCCCTGCTGGCGGCCACATTGGATATAGCTTGAACCTGAAAAACAACCTTTTTTTGTAAGGGACTACTCGGGGACTATTGTGGCCAAGTTTGGTTCCAGTTGGCCCAGAAGATCTTTGAATGTGTTCTCCCATAGGATCCAATGTTAAAACTATGTTTCCCGCTGGCGGCCATCTTGGATATCGCACGACCTGAAAAACACCATTTTTGTAAGGAACCACGAAAGGACTATTGTGGCCAAGTTTGGTGCCAATTGGCTCTGTAATTTCTTTGAAGGTGTTTACCCATAAGGTCCAATTTTTAAACTATGTTTCCCACTGGCGGCCATCTTGGATATCGCACAGACCTGAAAAACACCTATTTGGTAAGGGACCACCAAAGGACTATTGTGGCCAAGTTTGGTGCCAATTGGCCCAGTAGTTTCAGAGAAGAAGTTCTTTGAATGTTCTTCCCATAGGGTCCAATGCTAGCCCTTTTTCCCGCTGACGACCATCTTGGATATAGCGGGAACCTGAAAAACACCTTTTTGGTATGGGACCACCAAAAGACTATTGTGGCCAAGTTTGGTGCCAATTGGCTTAGTAGTTTCAGAGAAGAAGATCTTTGAATGTGTTTTTCCCATAGGGTCCAATGTTAAATCTATGTTTCCTGCTGGCGGCCACATTGGATATAGCTTGAACCTGAAAAACACCTTTTTTGTAAGGGACTACTCGGGGACTATTGTGGCCAAGTTTGGTTCCAATTGGCCCAAGAGTTTCAAAGGAGAAGATCTTTGAATGTGTTCTCCCATAGGGTCCAATGTTAAAACTATTTTTTCCGCTGGCGGCCATCTTGGATATTGCACAGACCTGAAAAACACCATTTTTGTCTCGCCCGCTACGAAAGTTGCGGAAAGGGAGACATAGGCGTGCAAAGTATGACGGCGACTGCGACAGCGGCGTAAACTCAAGTTTTTATATAGAA
>MJUU01021127.1:64565-84003 GCA_002080025.1 Modiolus philippinarum | reverse complement strand
AGTGATAAAACGAATTGAATATTTTAGTAGACATGCGTACTTTCATAACACAAACAAATCTTTTCATGTGATGTATGCTAGCTTTTATATCCATCTATACTCTTTTTATACCTCCGCCTTGAAAAATGGGGTAAATAGAATCTTTTTGTCCGTCCGTCTGTCAGTCACTTTCGTTTCCGGATACTTGGAAGAGAAGTTTTAATATTTTAAGATAATGTTTTTATTCATAAAATAAAGGTCAAGTTTGATTTTGACCGTGATCAGATTTTGCGTTCCAGAGTTACTGCCCTTGATTTAGACAAAATCTAAATTTTATGGTTTCCGGATGATAACTTCACTCAGCTTTGTGAGAAAATTCTTGCAAATACTAGGATTTCCTATGGGCGCTGGTATCTTTTGCGATGAGCAGATCACCTTTTTCTAGTTTTTTATAAGCGTATACTTATTTCATATATTCTAATGTTAAAAGTTGCGTTTTGTATGTGTATATCTACCATATGCTGTCATGAATTTCTGTGGTAAAGAAATGTATATTTCAATTGGTATGACTGATGCCAAATCCTATTGTATTTCAATGCAATAAACTATTATTAAACTAAACTTGGGATAAACACTAAAAATTCAGTTTTTGAAAATTTTTTGTAGGTAGTGTCAAAACTTATACATTGCATAAATATATGCTACGGAAGTTACTGGCTTCATTTGGAATGACAGAACTGTCCAGCTGTAAACCCCATCATTAACAAAAATATGTCAAAATTACATTATTAGCCAAAGTAAACAGAAAATATTTGAGTACGGGATTTACCAATTTTCGCAGTACATTAAAAGTTGAACAATGAACTTCAAAATTGACTGTTGCTATATATATCGTCATTATCAGTTTCCATCATTATTGGGAAACAGTTACAATTGTCATCAACTATTATACATTTAGTTTTTCCTCGAATTTTAAATTCTGCATGAAAATTGTGAAAATCTGGCTTTAATTCGTAAAGTTATGTATAAACGGTTTTCGTAGGAGCTGGTTTATAGTTAAAGGTAATTCAGGTCTTCTAGATGTATTTTATAGTCTCTTATCCTATAATATTAATACAGTGCACCTACATTGGTTTGATTTAGGTATCTTAGTTTTATAATTGACATTGCGTAATCTGTACAAGGCCTTATCAATAACAGTGACAACAAAAGTCCGAATCGATCAAAGGAAGAGACCAGTAAGGAAAATCCGTATAACATTCGACTGAATCAGGGAAACACAATCTGACACAGAACATTTTTTGCAAGCCGTCATATTCCCGACTTGTCAATTGATTCTATGTCTGACACTAGTGAACGCATAGATTTATAATAAAAACCATCTTTAAAAATTAAAACTACATGACAAAGAATTGTTTGAAATCGATAAACAAATGATACATTGTTTTAGACATTTTGTCATGTTGCATCAATCTGAAATACGGCTTAAAATCCGCATGGCGGAGATTAAATTTATACCAAACCATGTCCCTTACTTTTCTGGAAATTGATGAGAATGAAAATAAAGTATAAAACCCGAAGAACTTGGACGATGATTAACAGAACGACAACAAACTTGAGACAAAAATGAGAGGCACAATATACTAGAAACTGGTAGTCGGAAAATGCTCACGGTTTCGGCTCCTGCTGGAAATTATACTGTCTCTTGACAAAACCAGTATCGTACCCTCTATTTCTATATGTCTTGATTTTTTAGCTGTCGACAGTATATCCATTAGAAACCAGTAATGACCAAGTATCTTCAGAATCGGTCTAGCGGATTTGTAGAAACATCAAGACGAGAATGCACAAACTGAAAATGATGCACTTAAAAACATTATCATGTGGTGTGTGTTTTTGTTTTGTTTTTTTTTATGTGTGAAAATTAAAACTGCCAAAGGCATATTTAATACGGCATTTCATTTACTTCGAAATTAACAATTTTTGGCAGTATATCATTGTGGTTTTTAGACAGTTGTGTTGTTTCAGTCTATCCAGCAGTGGTACTCTGAGCCGGTAACTAACAATTAATACTAACTGGAACTTATGCAAGTTATGCATTCTTTCCCCCGTAATAGACCACATACATTTTTTGTATTTTGTATTAGTAAATGTTAGATTCCATTTGCCTTTAAATATGTAATCTATATTTTATTTATTCAGTCTCGGAATTTCTGCATACATAAGCTCGGTTCGTTCCCATATCGCATAACCAAATTTAATTTGTTAAACACACAGTCACTCGAAATTATACTATGTACACAAGTGTATACAGCTACACTAAAAATAAAGTAGCTGCGATATATAATTGCATAGAAATGCGTGACAGAATGGTTCCATATTACCATATACAATATTAGAAAAATGCACTAAGTTGGTAAACGGGAAAAAATGAAAACAGGAACCAAGTGTAATTCATTACACTCCTACCTTAGAGCAGGAGTATACATAAAAACGTAGATAGATTTCTTTAAAAACCGCATTTAAGACATGAGTTTCATTCAATCATTTGACACTTCGTATTTTGAAGAAATACACACACCTTTTTAGATGCTATCAATCTGGAGTTTTCGATTAAACGACTAATACAATGTTCAAAAATTTACTTTCTTGTGTGTTCCGCCGTTCATGGAAGTTGCAAAAAGTTAAATTTTCGAAGTGGCCGCAGCCTTCGACCAAAATAATCTCATTGGAATTTACCTTTATTATTGTTTTTCCATTCATTGAAGATAAAAATATTTTGGTCGACGGGTGCGGCCAAACTGAAATTTGAGAAAATATGTTGGAAATATACCGATTTTTCTCAAAATCTCCATACTTGCGTAAACGGCAAACGTCATAACCCATTATGACGTCATCGAAATGCGAGTACGAAACACATACGAAACGTTCGATACATATGGATGGAAATGGTGACCTTTTAACATTAATATGTGACAATTAAATTTTGGTCAAAATCATGGGCCATTTTTGGTCCTTTGTGGCACTACTCCTTTCCGAAATGGCCATACAGCTCATCAAAATTAATGCATATGGAGTTAACATATGCGTTATGGTCTCATGTTCATTTACTCCATATCATTTCGTAAAATATTTAATACAGGAGTTTGTCTTTTATTGCAGTGTGGAGTTGGTAAAAAAAATCCCCGTGGTAGAGATGTATGCTCTTTATTTTTCTTAGATATGGTGTACTTGTACATGAGATAATATCTCATGTGTACACTTTGTTCAATTACTATTATTTAAATTTATGTAAATTCTAAAACCGAAGGATTAACTCTCTCCATCGTAGTTTTGTCCTTAGTTATATTTGATATTACTGATTATTCGGATTTCGTTTCGTTTTATGCATTTAATATATTTTTTGAAATTATGGATTTCCTTCGTTTGGGTTCTAGTGCTGCTGATGAGGAATAAATTTCCGAAATGGCCATACAGCTCATCAAAATTAATGCATATGAAGTTAACATATGCGTTATGGTCTTATGTTCATTTACTCCATATCCTTTCGTAAAATACAAAATAATGCCAGTATTACATTGATTTATAACTGTTGAGCTTAATGTAAATGTACACGATTGTTTAATCTATTTGTGGCGCTTCGCGTTGTTTTTCATCAAGTAAAAATCTAGTAAAACCATTGTCACATGACCAATAGCCCATTTCATAAAGTATTGTTATCTTTTCCTGGATTTCAACTCTCAGATCAAATGGAGGTACAAACACTTATTGCTTTCAATTATTACTTGAACTGTTGATAACAATACACAACTTAAACCCTGAATACATTTAAATTATAAAAAAAAAGTAGTGCAGTGTCACAGTAAGCAATTATATTGTAACCTAAATATGAGCAATCCTATTAACTGTGTTCAGAGTGAACAAGACTGTCCGTGTTGGGTTGATAACCGGAACTGTTTATTTGTATTTAAATGCCGAAACCGAAGGGCGCACCTAATTATTTTTTAAAAGATCTAAAGAATGAGAATACAAGTCTAATTAATAATTAGTTTGTTTTTCGGGGGTATGTCAACATTAATTTATTCAATACGTAAGGAATACGGTATCATTCCCGCTTACTGATATTTGAGCTTCGAGGTCGACTCATTTTTTTCTTCAATTACTCAATAGTTCCTATTTCTCGGAAGTACCGTATTCGTGAATTTCAAAGAAAATATTTTTAATGAATAGCCATAGAAAAATTAAATTTTCATAAAAAGGTTTTGCAGCTTGTGTATGTATGTGTGTTCCAAAAAAGTCTGTCATCATTTCGGTAGGTGTAAAAAAGGCAAATTCCGATTCAGTTTCATACTATTTATGGTAATGTGTTAATAGCTATCAAAAAGATACTGAAGCATATGAGTTAAATTCCAATTATTTTCCACTTACAAATTGATTCCTTTAACCTACAATTTTAGAATTAGAATCATGAAACAAAATCTCAAATTAAAGAAGCGAGATAACTCGAGCCTTACGTTTGTTTTGCTGTTTATGTTTAAGTACGTTAAGTAAAGTAGCTTATCCGGACGTCTCTATTAGGCAAAAGAATGACAAAACTTAGTTAAAATCGGACATATTCAAAGATCCATTTCTTTGGTCTATTTGAAAAAAAAAACTTTTGGCCAGTACAAATATGATAACATTATGTTAACATGTTTTATATTGAAGAAACTAAAAACAATTTTCAGAATTGGGAATCGAGATGTACTTCGGGTTCTTTTGACCAAGCGGTTTGTGTATTTTCCAAAATTTGCCTACCTCATATGCAGAAAGGAAGTCATTTTCAGGGGAGGTAACTGCGAAACATCACCATTCATGATATGCATGTGTACGCAATTCGATCTTAATCAATTTAACTGTTAAACGCATAAATAAAAATTGAACACGAAAAAAAAAAAATAAATAAATAAAAATTGAGTTATTTTAATGCAAATGAAAATTAATTAGATAAGATATTCAATTACATAAATATTGGTGGATTTGTGCTTAAAAAGTTTTTTTTTACACCATCATCAGCATCATACCTGGACCTATACCTCTACATTGACAACTCTGGACGTCTGAAAACAAAACTTTACGACAAGCGTGATGATTTCGACTTTCGAATAGTGAACTTCCCATTTTTGAGCAATAATATTCCCCTTCTCCGGCATATGGCGTGTAAATTTCACAAATCATTCGCTATTGCCGTGCATGTAGTTTGTACAGAGATTTTGTCAACAAAGCGAAATTACTGTCTCAAAAACTTATGCATCAAGGGTATGTTCAGTCACTGTTGCAATTGTCACTACATAAGGTTTACGGTCGTCACCACGATTTGACAGACCATTACACTGTTTCTGTTTCACAAATGAGAACAGATATCTTTGGATAGATCCAGAGTTTGTTACCGGACTAACACCGACTGTGACAAAACCGGACTTTTCACTGGAGCACCTGATGATACCTCAGTTTTTATAGGGGTTCATACTGCTAGTGCTTTAGTTTTGTAGCGTTCTTGTTCATTTTTGTTAATTTGTTTTGTCTTTGTCATACTGTTTCAATTCGTATTGCTGTGAATTGCCGTGATTTTGGATTTGTGATTTTAGAATTTCCCCTTTCCTAGTTCTTGCTTCGGTATTCGTTCGCCGATGTATTTTATGTGTGTGGTACATATGTATATTGTTAGGGTGTTACACATTAGAAAAAAGAAGACGCTACTAGTAGAATGATTCAACATCAACCCAAAAATATAATGACATCACCTGTCATCTTGACCAGGTGTCAATAAGCACGAGGGCGTCATAAATCATTGTTGCAGTCAGGTGTTAAGATTGTTTTAAATTGATGTATTTGTGTGACTTCAAAAACAAACAAAAACAAAACAAAACAAAAAAAAAAAAAAAAAAAAAAAAAAAAAAACCCAAAATATCATAAAAATAAATAATTGATTTTAGAATTTGAAATGACATCATATGTATATATAATACCGGGAACATATGCACAAAAAACAGACGTAAGTCACTCGTTGCATGTGAATCAGTTGATGTAATGTTCGTGTGTTTTGTGGGCATGTGGTGTCTTTGGTCTTCCGTCTGTTGGTGTTCTTGCTTTTGCCTTGTCTCTGGACTTTGATTTGTGTAATCTTGTGCTTTGTTCCTTCGGTATTCTACTGCCGTTGTTTTGACTATAATAATAAAATAATAAAAAAAAAAGATGTATTCAAAGAATTTTTGCTTTCAAAACAACGAAAATAGCATGTTCATTCATATTCTTGCTCAGTCTAATGCCATGTGTATCATTGCTGTGAAAATACATTGCAGTTTTGACGAGCACCCGAATTTAAATCTAAATATTATTTCAATATGTTAAAGATCACAGCTTTGAAATAAAAATTAAAAGATTATAACACTGATTGTCAAACAAAATACTAACTGACCACGCCCTCTACCGGTTGTCTCTATATTGGAAAAAATGATATTTTGCCAGTTCTCCATTGAAATTGGAAGTAATTTAATGAATTTCTTATGTGTTAGATAACACATCATTTTGCTATTTTGATTTATGTAATATTGTGCTTTGTTCCTTCGGTATTTAGTAGATAAATATCTTAACTTTTTGAAAAGAGGCAATCGGCAATCATTTGTAGATTCCCGCGTAGTTTTCTTTAGTTAATCGTGAAATAAAGCTACTATTCGCAAAAACGCAAGGGAGGAAAAACATCAATCATGCATTTTGAATTGCATATTTTCAAATCAAATTGGAAGTAATTTAAATTTTTTTTCCATTCTGAAACAAAGTATATCAAAAGAAAAATGTTTTATTGTAGAATAAGCAGAGAGCCAATCATTTTTAGAAAGTGATATAGAAAATTTGTGATTTTGAGTTTTTTGTCGACCGCTATGCATTTTCTGGGTAAATTCGACTTTAAAAATTACTATAATAGTGTATGAAAAAATGGTAAAAGATTAATTTGAATATCTTTGGGATAGGGAGACATTTCAAGGGGAATTTGATAGAGTTTTTGAAAAAAAAACTATGATACAGTACCCTTAAAAAATAAAAAAAATTATATGATATGTGGGTTATTGGATGTGGTTTGTTTCCATTGATTTATTCACTTTTTTTTCCTTTCGGGCCATTTAGGGCTTACTATATGGTGTGAGGTTCCTCACTGTGTTGAAGACCATATGGTGACCCCTAGATGTTTTGTTCTGGGTCGTTTTAACCTGCATATGGGATGTTGTCTCCTTGACATTTACCCCATTTCCTTTCTTTTTCATATTAATTTAGTTGACAATGCAAAGGATAGTAAAACGTGTTAAAAGATTGTGTGGAACATTAATTTCACTACAGGAACTTATCTTAACATTACCTGCTGAAACCCATTGATATACAATTTGTCAAAAGTTTGCCATTGGCTGAAATTACTTTCTGTGCACCCCCACTTACTATCTAGACCATTTTTTTCAGTCCTTCTATACATGTATCCCCTCTTCAAATAAAGCACGTTAACACGAACCTTACCTGCACGCATAGACAATATATGACCAATTTCATAGTACACAACGAAAAATTATTATATTTTCGTTTTAACCAAAGTTTCATCTTTTAAGCTCCATAGTTGTTTAATGATAAGTAATATGTACTTAAATTTGGTACCAAATTAACGCTTATTAAATATCCTTAACAATGAACCCAAGTTTTAGGCACTTACGCAATTTATATGATCTGGGGATATAAAATATGTACCCCACCTCTTGCAAAAAAATTGCGAAAATGACGATTTTAGGCTGTCAATTCCTTTCAGATAAACATCCCTTTTTATTTGATCTAGTTTTCAGGCATAACTTATCAGTTGTGATACAATGTTAGAAAAAACCATTAAAGTCTATAAAATTCTGATTTTCGGTATAAAATTTTTGAAAAATTGGAATTTTCGGAAATTTAGATTTTTTTCACAATTTTTATTTTCTGACTTTATGGTCGTTAAATTCTGAATATATATTTAATAATTACCGATATAATAATGATTTATGATATGTAAGCAATAAATCTTGTGCAAACATTTTAGTTTCAGACGTATTTTAGGTTAAGAAATATCAAAATTGGCACACCTCCCCCTGAAAATCAAGGGAAAATATGAAATATTCAGGCTCTTTATGATATAAAAATCATTAATTTATTGGAATTCTAGTGTGTATTTCACTACGCTGACAAACAGAATATCATTTAAGTAAATTTAAACTTTTTAAGAGGTCTCTTTTTAATCTTCTGGTCGAAATTGTATGCAAAATGGGAATTTTCCGTTTTTTTTTAATATAATTTCTGCTGTTTTGACTTTGAGATGCAAATACTTCAAGAAATTGATATGAAACTTGAAAATATTGACTAAATATCCTTTCATTATATCTTAGCCATTAGAAAATATATTTTAAACATTTAAGACTAACTACAGTCTCATAAATTACAAACATATTACCCCTTACCACAAATATTAAACACAATTTATTTCATTTTATTCGAGCTTGTAGTTTGTATAGTGATTTTTTGAACAGAGCAAAAACACTGTCCCAAAAGCTGCTTAGTCCGGGATTTGGTCAACCTTTGTTAATTTCATCCCTCAAGAATTTCTATGGCCGTCACCATAGCATCATTGAAAGATATGACGTGTCAGTATCCCAAATGAAAGTGGATATTTTCAGCTAGATTCACGTCTTCCCGGATTTGACTACCGACTTTGACATTTTCCCGGATTGAATCGCTCACAGTGTGACGGGTGATGTTAACATAGCAGGACATGCTTACCCTTCCGGAGCACCTGATGTCACTCTCAGTTTCACTGGAGTTCACACTGTGAGTGCCTTTGTTCTGAATGTTGTGGTTTCTGGTTCTGTGCTTTGTGTCTGTCTGGCGTCATTGTTTTTGTGTCTAACGTCATTGTTTTTTGTGTTCTCGTTTTTGCCCTGTCTTTGGACTTCGATTTTTGTGAATTTCACCCCTTTGTTCCTTCGGTATTCTACTGCCGTTGATTCAGCTTGAAAAGCGTAAACATTGTATAAAGGTCCAATAACAAATCATTTCTAACACCAGAATCTCATATATCACAAATAAAATTATGTGCATGGTTTAAGGGCAGTTATACAACAATTAAACTTTGAATTTTGTAAAATCCCAAAATGCTGAAAATTCCAATTTTTCCATGAAAATCGTCCAAAATATACAATTTTACCCATACTTTGGCGTTAAAATTGAATATTGCGATATATGAAATGCATTTTTTTAAAAAAGAAAGTATGTTTAGTTCATATATATATGTACAGACAGGCACATTCTTGGGATGTTTAAGCATCATTTTCTTGGGGTAGGGGTTAAATTTTCGGTATTTAGAGTTAAATTGAACACTCCGTGTTCTTTTAAACATTGTTTTTAGATAACTTATATATTGGTTAGAAGAATGAATTGGCATATCTGCAGATAAATCCCCAATATTTGCCACATATAACTATTTAAAAGTGAATTTTGAACTAATCTGAAATGCTGAAAATTCCCATTTTTCATCAGTTCTTTTACAAAATATTGAGTTTAAGGAGACAAGAAGTACTTAAAATGACGAATCTTGATACAAATTATACAATGCAGATTTTGCGGGGTTTTTTTTTGGTTATTTTTATGCGAATATAGTTAAAAAAAGACTATTATAGGGAACATTTGTTTGTGAAGGGGTATGATTTTCGGTAGTTAGAGTCAGATTAAACACTCCTTGTTTTTCTAAACAATGTGTTTGGACAACTTATGTATCGTTTAAAACAATAAAATGGCACATTTGAAATTGAATCCCCCAGATTTGACATATATTACGATTTAACTATGAACTTTGAACGAATCTGAAATATTGAAATTCCCATTTTTCATCAGTTTTGGCCAAATATTGAGTTAAGTCAACAAATGGCTGTTAAAATACCATACATAATACATATTTTGGCGTGTTCTGGTTATTTTTGTGCGAACATAGACAAAACATTGACAAATTTAGAGAAAATTTGTTGGGGGTACGGGTAACATTCTCTCTATTCAGAGTCAGAGTCACCTTTAACACCCCTTGATGTTCTTAGCTTTTTTAAGACAACTCATAATTGCGCTTGATGTTCTTAACTTTATTAAGACAACTCATATTGCGCTTTGAACAATTAATTGGCATATCTGCATATATATCCTCCAGATTTGCCATATATAACGGGTTAACAGTGAATTTTGGCCAAATCTGAAATGTTGAAAAATCCCATTTTTCATCAATTTCAGGCACAATGTTAAGTTTAAGTCAACAAATGGGCTGTTAAGTTTCCAAATCGTGATGTTATTCATGCAACATTGTCATATTCAACACACAGTTTGCGAGTTTGATTTAATTTTTTGCGAACATAGACAAAAAATTCGGGTAGGGGTAAGAGTTTCGGTATTTGGAGTCACATCAAACACCTCTTGTTTTATGCCTCCGTGAAACGAAGTTTCAGGGGGTATATAGTTTTTGGTCTGTCTGTCTGTTTGTTTGTCTGTTTGTCTGTTTGTCCACAAAAACCTTTAACATTGGGTATATATTTTGAATGGTAAATGATAGGGCTCTCATAGTTTGCATGTGTATTCCTTGTGGCAAGACCTTTCAAACGATACCAAAATTTTGGACCTCATGACCTTGACCTTGACATGTGATGGACTTAATGAATTTTAACATTGGGTATATCTTTTGAATGGTAAGTGATATGGCTTTCATATTTTGCATGTGCATTTCTTGTGGCAAGACCTTTTAATTGGTACCAGAATAGTTGACCTTGTGACCTTGACCTTGGGCTGTGAACAACAGCATAAAAACTTGAACATTGAGCATATCTTTTGAATGGTAAGTAATAGTTCTTTCATATTTTGCATGTGTATTCCTTGTAGCAAGACCTTTCAAACGATACCAAAATTTTGGACCTCATGACCTTGACCTTGACATGTGATGGACTTTTTGAAAAAAATAATAAACTTTAACATTGGGTATATCTTTCGAATGGTGAGTGATATGGCTTTCATATTTTGCATGTGCATTCCTTGTGGCAAGACCTTTTAATTGGTACCAGAATAGTTGACCTTGTGACCTTAACCTTGGGCTGTGAACAACAGCATAAAAACTTTAAGATTTAGCATATCTTTTGAATGGTAAGTAATAGTTCTTTCATAGTTTGCATGTGTATTCCTTGTGGCAAGACCTTTCAGTTGGAACCAGAATATTTGATGTGTGACCTTGACCTTGGCATGTGACTGTCCAGTAAAATTTCACCAATAAAATGAAATTATATTTGTTTTTATTTTATATTTATATACATAGAAATTAAACTCATTTATGATGAAATGTTTCTTTATATCTATAGATTTTTTTGTAAAAAAGATTTTTTAAATCATTCAGCATATTTTCTTCATTTATGCACTTTCGTTTTTACAGGTACTATATACATATTATATATATCAATGATGGGGGATGTTGCTAAAAATTTATCTATTTCATTTTTTCTCTTCTGTGTATTCCTCCACTTTTGGGGAAGCAGTATTGATGATCCCTGGTGTAATCAAAGTACTGATGATACTGATAGACAGAAAACCATGAGTTGGCTGTGAATGTTCCAAAAAAAGGGGGGTTGATAATTGTTTTCTTAATAATGCTTGGATAAAGATTGGAACGGTTCATTTGGGTGACTTCTGTGTTTGCATCCAATTGCAATCATCATTTAATGTGATTAAACTTTTCTGTTGATACCAGAATTTATTTCTACAAATCATTTTGTCAGGAGGACATTCATTGTTCAAGGTTTCTTCTTTACTTCTACCCGGGGGCATAAGTGTTTCACAAAACACATCTTGTTCTTAATAATGTTATTAGACAACTAATGTATCGCTTAGAACAATTAATTGGCATATTTAAGAATAATTCATGGCAGGTATGTGGTTATAGGAATTTAACCATGGGCTGGGCCTTTATATTCGAATTTAACCCAGAGCGTTAGCATTCGAATATAAAGGTCCAGCCCATGGTTAAATGACAATAACCATATACCTGCCATGAATTATTTCGATTCTAATATGGCAGAAAATGGAATTTGCCATGCCGAAGCGACCTAAGAGAGGGCGGAATCCCCATTTCTATTGCTGTCTGAGTCTATGACGTTTTCAAACAGATGCAAGTTCAAAATCCAAATCCAAAGCAAAATATCACACATTTACGCGTCTGAATAACATGATTAAGTTAAAAACAATGTTCCTTCACAAACTAAGGCAAACACAATTGAAAATATGGTTGTTTTGCATCCCTTTTACTCTTATTCGTACACAATTTGCGCATGTGTGAAGTATATGGTTATCGAGTATTATACTGGTTGACGATTAACTGGAGCCATGTTAGAACTGCAGATATATCCCCCAGATTTGGCATATAAAACAATTTAACAGTGAACTTTGGACAAATTTGAAATGTTGAAAATTCCAATTTTTCATCTCTTGCAGGCAAAATATTGAGTTTAAGTCAATAGATGGTTGTTAGAATACGAAATCATGATATATTTTATGCAAAATTGCCATATACAACACACATTTTGCGTGATCTGGTTATTTTCATGCGAACATGGACAAAAATTGACAATTTTACAGTACATTTGTTTGGATAGGGGAAAGTTTTATTGGTGTATTATGTTTATATTACATAAGAATGGCCATTATTTGTAATAGTTGTAAAGCAAATATAATAAGCTTTCATTTGATACCTACTTTAAATGATATTTGTTTACAAGAAAGTAATATTAGACAAAAGAATGTCAATAAAAACTTAGTCAAATAGAATAAAAAAGATAACAGGAAACACCTTCGGAAATATTATTCAAAGATCCGTTTATTTGGTCTATTTGAAAATAAAACTTAAACTTTGGCCATTAAAAATATGTTAACATTATAGAAACATGTTTTATATTGAAGAAAATAGATTGAAAAACTAAAAACAATTTTCAGAATTGGGAATCGAAATGCACTTCCGGTTCTTTAATCCATCAAACTTACGCAATTTCAATTAAAATATCAAAATTTTCGTCAATGTTTCATAGTAGTAGTGGTACGTTTAATAGCGCCATGGAACGTATTGGGCATAGGAATTGTAAAAATTTGCGTGCCTTGTAAAGCTCAAGCAATACGCAAGCATTTAATACATCGGTTTTATAACTTGGAAACATTTGGTTAATATTTTGAAGCAACTGAAAGAAAAACTTGAACAAAAATCGAAATTCACAAATTTCGATATGTGGGTTTAAAAATGGGCCCTGTTCAACCATGGGCAGGGCGTGCAGGTTATAATCGTGATAACATGTATTATTTTGAAAAGGGAATGTATGCGGACTTGAAAAAATGAGTGGGGTTCGAAAGTGGGTGATGCACGGGGGGGGGGTATTCCAGCCCATAGGTAAGTAATTAAATTCTTTATTTAAAGAGGGTAACCTAATTAGAACAAGTCTAATTTTCATTAGGGCCCTCGAAAATCAAGATATGAAATATCAAATTAATATATTAAACACATTAACAATAGACAATAATGATATAAATACAATTTTATAAAGTTAGAACATTGATTTGCTAAAAAGTAATCAAAACAATGTTGTTTGTATACCTCTATAGAATTTCAACAATTGATAAAAGTTGGTTATCTATTCCAAATTTCTACGGCAGAACAATGGAATGACCTTTTATAAAAATTTGTATTTGGTCTGGGTAGGAATTGATCATAATTTGAAGAAGAACGTAAGCAGTGAGATTTAGTATCTTTCTGCAATAGCAAATATTCGGGAACCATCCCATTTACAATCTTACACATTAAAATAGATTTTTGGTACTGTTCTCTCTCAGTTATTGATAACCATTTCAGGGAGGGAAACATGAATGTTGATGGTGTATAAAAATCACAGTCTAGGATAATTTTTGCTGCTCTTTTTGTAACTTGATAATATTGTCAGACTCACGTTTAGATACACTTCCCCTTACCGTGCAGCAATAGTCGAAATAAGGTAATATATAAGAGCTATAAAATAATTGTCGTACATGTGTTGGTAAATATGACTTTAACTTGCATAAGAGTGATATTTTAAATGAAAGTATTTAACAGATCCTATTTACTTGTTCATTACAGCTTAAATTTCATCTATGTCAATATCAAGTAGTTTCTGTGCGTGAACATTTTCAATAGAAACACCTTTTATCTTAATGTCAAGATCTGACAATCCTGGCAGTCTTTGTTTTGAACCGAATAGCATACATTTTGTTTTTTGTAAATTATTTTCATTGAGTTATTTTTACGCCATAAATCAACTGCATTCAAATTTTCTTGCAACACAGAGGTAAAAGTTTCAACACTTTCATCATGGCAATGTAAAGTTGAGTAATCAGCGAATAAGTCAATTTCCGACTTGTTTATGTGAAGTGGAAGATCATTGATATATATTATGAATAAGAGAGGACCCAAAACTGAACCTTGTGGAACACCATATGTCATAAAAGCCGGGTTTGATTTTAGACTACCACATTGAACTTCCTGTTTTCTATGAGATAAATATGATTTTAACCAAGTCATCAATTTTTCTCTAACATTGTAATATTTTATTTTTTCTAAGAGTAAAGTATGATTTACAAGATCAAATGCTTTACTGAAATCTACAAATATACTTCCAATAATTTCACCATTGTCCTTGCATTTCAACCACCCATCAATAAGTTTAGTTAGAGCTGTTTGGCAAGAATGACCATGTCTAAAACCTGACTGTGACACATGTAATAATTCGTTATTGTTTAAAAAAGTATACAGTTGAGAACTTACGTGTTTCTGAAAAAGTTTTGATATACATGTAGTACAAAGGACGGAGATTGGGCGATAATTAGAATGAGTATCTGTTGCTCCTCCTTTATGTAAAGCTGTAACTCTTGCAAATTTCAGTTTATTTGGGAAACGACCACATGATATACTTTTATTGATTAAAAATGTAATTAAAGGAGATATAATTTCGATGCTAAGTTTTAGAATTTTCGGTCCAATTCCATCTATACCTGTTGATTTTCTGACATTCAACTTTTTCAAATGAGAAAAGACTTCACTCACAGATAGGAACTTTAAATCAAGACTCCTGGTTTATAGTTTTTCATGTGTATACTGCTGTAGTAAAGTGAAATTAGAACTGAAATCATTTTCCCCGACAAGTTTTTTTCTGCAATTGATGAAAAATGAGTATTCAAAATATTCACAATTTTTTGTGGTTCGTAAACTGTTTTGGTTTCAACAGTCATTTTAGGTGGAAAGATATTTTCTGATTTTGGGTTTAGTTCTCTTAACCGGCCCCACAACTCTTTGCTTTTTTTGGAATTTGAAATCGCAGTTTTGTAATAATCTTCCTTTGCTCTGTTAATTAAGGAAGATACTTTATTTCTCCATACTTTAAAGTTGACCCAGTCTTTTTTGGAATGGTATTTATTTCTCAGAATAATAGCTTCTTTAATTTCATCATTAAACCACTCAGATTGTTTGAATGTCTTTACCCATTTAAGTTTGAGAGGTGCATGCTTATCTATAGTTTCAGTAAACATATCATAACATTTTTCCATTACAACATCGATGTCTTCTTCCATTTCAATTTCATGAAAGGGGGTATTAATCAAATCATTTATAAAATGCATTGTCATTGAACTTTTTAAAACATATTTTATTCCAATATGATTTTCTTTTTTTATTTTTGGATTAATCTTTCTTTGTAAACAAGTCGGAAATTGGGCACTTAAAGAATAAATAGGGACATGACAGCTTCTGATATAATCAGGGTTTGTTGTATACATGGGATCAATCAAAGTAGCTGTTATTTCACTCACACGAGTTGCCCTATTTACTAGTTGCAAAATGTTATAACTTTCAACAAAATCAGTCCATTTTTGATTTTCGTTTTTCAGAAAATTTATATTAAAATCCCCCATTTAAATTATTTCTTTGTTTTCAGAAAGGGCCTTTTAAAATTCTTCTCCAAATAGATCAATCCAAGACTGATGGGCATTTGGTGGACGATAAACAGAAGAAATTAAAAAAGGTTTAGATTTTGGGAATTCTACTTCTAACCACAAAGTTTCGTGGTTATTCAGGGCTAAGTTTGATCTTTGCTTAACTAGCACATATTGTTTTTCATAAACTAACAAACCACCACCGTCTTTACCTTCACGGTCACGTCTAAAAATCTGATACATTGTAACCAGGAATAAAGCATTGTTCATTATTTATTTATGGCTTTAAAAACGTCTCTACCAAAGCAAATATATCTCTGAGTTTGTGATTGGTGACTAATATTTTTTTTTTTTATTTTTCATATTTTGGTAATAGATGTCTAATATTTAGACACACACAATTAAAACCATTCCCTTTAATATCAAAAACGTTTTTATTACTATCGGTTGGGGTTTTTGTTTTAGATAAATCATATATATTGGAGTCGGTAAATTTGGTACATGAACAATTTGATGAATCACAATCTGAGCATATATTTTGAAGAATATTAGAAGAGTTTTGGTTTTGTATATTAAAAAGATTTGAATTTGCGAAACATCTGTTAAAACCTAGTATGAGTAGCAATCATTGAAATGGGGGCTTTAAAGCCACATGAATAGCAATATTTATGAAACTGTTTCACCATATTGTATCTAATCGTCCATTCATGTCCCGTTTGTTGCTTGTGTTCAGTTGAGATTTGTTCATAAAAATATTAACTTCTTTGTTGATATTCCTTAGTTTTTGGATTGTTCCCTTGTTATTCAAATGAATTCCACCACGATGGTAGTATGAGTCCACAATATCGCCACTTCTTGAGATAAAATGATCCGACTATTTAACAAGTTTAATTTGAAGTTTTGTGGTGATCTCATCTAACTCACGATTAAAATGTTCAACATCAACATTTCTTCTTGGGCAAATTTCTGATATTTTGATATTTATTCCTGGATTTATTGATCTGATTGTCTGTATCATTTCATAATAATGTTCCTCAAAAAGCCTAGAATCATTGTGTGTGGTGAATAAAAGGATATGGAGTAAATGCACATGAGACAAAGTCTCTACGAATACATGGTAAAAAACAAGCCAAGGAACAACGCTTTTATTGTTGTTCTTCATCTTGAAGTCACCATGAGGCCTTCAACAATGAGCTTTGCTCATATCTCATAGCAAGTTCAAGATGGCATCATTACCACCCACTACAATAATAACTGTTCCGTATTTCATTAGATTTACGTTAGTGATTACATTTGTTAGACTCTGCACTGTTGCTCCTCTATTGGTTCTCACATCTACATCTTTATTCAATTTCCGTGTATCAATTCCTTTCACTATTGAACTACCGATAATCAATGTCTTTTTCCCACTTTTCAAGTTTCTGTCAGAGTTTTCAGTTAATTTTTGCGGTCTTCTAGATGGGTTTGAGATTTCCCTTGTATTCTCGACAGTGCTGAATGTTTCAGAATTTCTCTCAGATGTGTTAGATACCAAAGGTTCAATAATGTTTAGGACTCGACTTGGTACATCTTTCACTTTATCAAACATACTTTGTATTTTATTTGAAATATTGTTGAAGCTTCTATCTTGTTCCGAATTAACAATTTCAATTTGTAAATCAATATCAGGTATACTTTCTGTTTGTTGTTGGTCGTATGTACACATGTGTCTCATTACTGCTGTTAACCTGTCGTTTATTTAAGTTAATTTATTTTCAAAATGTTTTCTATCTTCAGTTTTCTGTTTTTAAATACATTTTACTAAAGTAAACAAATTATCAGCTTTTCCAGTAATTGTAAATTTTCGTCCGGGTATGCTTCATTTTTATTTACATCCTCCGGAGTACTCTGTTGAATATTTTAGGGTTGACTATCGTCATTTTTTCCTAATACAGGTAATATAGGTGTATTCTGTGAATCTGATGCTACATTATCTGGTTTTGTGAACTTGTCAAATTCGCAGAAATCATTTCATACAAGCATTTATTCAGGTAATCCAAATCCACTGATTTGCCATTTATTTGAAACTTTTTCATGCATTCTATAATTTGTGGTAAGTGCTCTTTTGTGAAGACATTGAGTTTCTTGCCAATTACTATGAGCGAGGATGTTGTGTGGTACATATTTATACAGTAACTGTTCAGTTTAACCGATGGGCCTGCAGAATCAAAACCTTCACATTTGATTTTATACTGATCTTCAGCATTTACAGACTTGGTCTTATCATTTATCTTTGTATAAATAATGTTTGTATCATTTTCCTTTTTTATTTGTTCGTAGTATATCGAAGCGGTCCATTTGAAAGATTCATAACTGCTTGCGCTAAAGAAAACGCGAAAACACCCGTTAAATTATATCTAAAATGGGCATCTTGTGTCGAATCAAGTTTTTTCTGGAGTGATCTGTTTTTATTTAGTAAATAATATTTTGATGCTGTTTCATTCAGTGGTGTATTTTGTTTATTTATTACTGTTAAGGACGTCGCCATTGCGTTGCTATAGAATAACAATAGAAAACAATTTATGACGTTCGTAATCTTGGAGATGGAGTCAAAATCAAAAGTAAACGTTTTCCGAAAAGTCAAATTTCTCTTTCAATAGTAGAATTAGATTAATGAAATCCTATCAGATTTAAGCAGAATCCATAATTTTGAGCACTTTTTCCGATTAAATTAATCCAATATTGCCGCTTTAAGCCGAAAAACTCCCTTTTTTCCAACCTTCCATCTTGCTTGACGTCACAGTCAACCGTGGACTAATATAACTCATTTAGATGATCACACGAAAAAAAACAGACCCACTCAAGCCACCTTTTCCGACTTCAAATAACAATATTTTTAATTATTACACTTTTGAAATTGGGTTTGAGGACTAAGGGTGTAGGGTTTTATTCTCACTACAGAAGTCTATGAAAAGAAAACCAAAAGAAAGAAAACAAAGATTTTCGTGTTCAAGATATATTGATAAAGCACTTTTGTTTTCCTTAAATAAATGAGATTTCTTATGGTTAAGAGGAAATCATTTATATCAAATGATTCCTGATTATGTTTTAATCATTATTATAAACTGTCTTGTGTTTTTCTTTATTATCCTTCATAACTTGTTATTCTACAGGATTTATTATAAAAATATAACTGATTCCCCAATACATGTTGGGATAACCAGGTAAATTAAACCACGAAGTGCTTTAGAGTTCAGTTAGGCTCCAAATACAAAGTATGCATCACAAATAAAACGTCTACATTTGTCATTTCAATCTATCAAAATCCATAAGTGCATGACACTTAAAGACAAAAAATAAAATAATAATAATAATAATAATAATAATAATAATAATAATAAATAATAAAACAAAC
>MJUU01021127.1:14453-26318 GCA_002080025.1 Modiolus philippinarum | reverse complement strand
TTTTTTTATCTAATAAATATTCGGGTTATAAAAAATGACAACGATTCCCGTATTTTTTTCAGAAAAGTCTAATACGAATAATTTTAGAACAATACAATGAACAAAAAATATGCCGAGTGATTTTTTCCGTTTACTCATCGTGGGGCCAAGTGGGGTTGGTAAAACAAATTTGCTAATGCACCTTTTATTTAAACCCTTATTGTATTACGACAAAATTATTCGTTACGCAAAGAACTTAGAACAACATTACTATAAGGAACTAATTCGAAGATTCGAGGAAATAGCGGAAAAACTAGGTGTGTCTCTGGAAGATTTATTACAACTATCTAATGATAAAATTGAAGACATCGACCGCGAGGACGAAGTATCTGACGGCAGTGCCGGTGACAAACAAAAAATCGAATTTTTGACGACTATATTTGTTCACAACAAGATCAATCTTCTATTGTAAAATACTTTATAGGCGGAAGGCACAAGAAAATGAGCGTAATTAATTTGAGTCAGTCCTATTTTCGGATACCTAAAGACTGTCGTCTGAATTGTAATTTCTACGTAGTGTATAATTTTCCGAGTAAAAAGGACAGAGAACTTATATCTTCAGAACTTCAGGTCTCAAAAAATACGCTTGATTTAACTACTAAAAATAAATATTTTTTTCTGTATCTTAACTTACCAGAGAAGAAAATATTTCATTGTTTTGATCGGGAAATACAATCTTAACTTGTTAATTAATCTCCTTTTTGTACCCCTAATAGGTAATCGATACACCTTCGTGAAACTGCGACAAAATCAATACGACGTCAAGCTGTTGGCAGTTATCGAGTAAATTTCCATTCATAATTACAACGTACATCGTTAGCTAAACAACGACATATATTTTTTGTATTTGTGTTTACCATTAAGCGGTATAATTTGTTTTTTGACAATTCCATAAACTAATTTTTTTACGGTATGTTATTTCAGGCAGAGGAAAAAATAATAATAATGGATAGTTATAATACGAATAGTGATTTTATAAATCAGGATATAAAAACAGCGACCGGGAAGAATATTCTAGACTAATCTGGATTAAACATTTCTCGGAGTTAACTTGTGGAGGAATTTGTGCGTGTTCTTTCAGGGATATAATAAAGATTTATCATTTTTCTGCTTTGTCAATTGTTGTATGACAAATTTACCGTATACATTATGGATTTATTAGATATTGTATATACGTCATGTATTTATGTGGACTGTCTACCGCCTGCTAGACAAAGCACATAAACCTCATACGTCATGGATTTATGTGGACTGTCTACCGCCTGCTAGACAAAGCACATAAACCTTTAACGTATACACATTGTATATTCGTCATTGATTTATGTGGACTGTCTGCCGCCTGGTAGACAAAGCACATAAACCTCATACGTATACACATTGAATATTCGTCATGGATTTATGTGGACTGTCTACCGCCTGCTAGACAAAGCACATAAACCTTTAACGTCATGTATTTATGTGGACTGTGGTAGACGGCAGCTTCCTATAGGAACAGATTTATTCTTATCCAAGAAAATTCTTCCCTTGTAATCGTTTTTATTTGCACATCTCTCAAAGTTTGTGAGGTGAAGAATACTGAAATGATCAATACTTTGTTCTTTAGATGTTCTATTTAGATGTACTTTCTTCATGCTAAATTCTCTTGTGTTCTTTACTTCTTCGCCCTTCAACATCTTGTTAAAGTCTTCTTGTGTTAACTTAGTTTTATTTAGTCCTTTTCCCTTTGTCTTAACACTAATTACATTGTCTGTATCTATCGTTATAGTCATGTATAACTTAGGTGCAATATAAACCGCCTTAATTATCTTGGCGTTTTTCTTTTAGTCATTAGCTAAATCACCTAAGTTATTACCATTATAATTAGGTATTAGTTTTGCTTGCTCACCGGGCACATGAAAACTATCAGTGTCAGTATAGTAGAAGTCTAACTTTATTTTGTTCTCTGGATTTAACCTCATCATATGATAATACATAATCTTGTGGCTATAAGCCAGAACAAAAGCACCAAAATGTGACGGCTTACTGATCTTATCAACCGAGTCAATCTCGGATCTTAAGTAACCTGACACATACCAAGTGGATGAAATTAGTTCTAGATCAGTGATTATATATTTATGATGAAAGGACCAATATTCATTATTATCCTTTATTGTCTGGGTGTGATTAAATATTGGTCTTTGTATCATTTTACCATAGAGACCATTCATTAGTAACTTCGCCAGGGTGTATTGAACACTTCCTTTTTTACTTGTTTAGTTGGTCTGAAAGAATTTTTGTATATAATCATAAAACACCTTACTAGTCTCTTCCCAGTAATATCCCTCGATAATATTAACATCATAACCATATTTAATCATTTGTTCTATATCAACTGAAGTATACCAACCCTCCGAGTCTTGTAGATCCCATTTAGTTGCTCCTTTTTCGTCCTTTCTTGCTACTACTGGATGAAACAGTCTCTTATTCGAAATATACTTGACTTTATATATCCCCATTTTACCCTTTATGCCTTCGGTGGTGTATTTTCTTTGTCCCACCGGATACTCATGTAACATACTGGTTGGATAAAGGGACACAACATCTACGTTTAACAAGAAATCAGTTACATCAACATAGTTTATTTTTTCTTTGAAGTATTGAGGGCATCGATATAATATCGAGTGAAGAAAATCTGCTTTTTCTTATACATTTTAGGTTAAATTTCAGCAAGTTATAGTATTGCGGGCATCAATATAATATCGATTGAAGAAAATCTGCTTTTTCTTATATATTTGAGGTTAAATTACAGCAAGTTATAGTATTACGGGCATCGATATAATATCGAATGAAGAGAATCTGCTTTTTCTTATATATTTTAGGTTAAATTTCAGCAAGTTCAAGTATAACAGGCATCGATATAATATCAAATGAAGAAAATCTGCCTTTTCTTACATATTTTAGGTTAAATTACAGAAAGTTGAAGTATTGCTTGCCATCGATATAATATCGAATGAAGAAAATCTGCCTTTTGTTATATATTTTAGGTTAAATTACAAAAAGTTGAAATATTGCGGCCATGGATATAATATCGAATGAAGAAAATCTGACTTTTCTTTTATATTTTAGATTAATTACAGAAAGTTGGAGTATCGCAGCCATCGATATAATATCGAATGAAGAAAATCTGCTTTTTCTTGTATATTTTTGTATTGCGGGTATCGATATAATATCGAATGAAGAAAATCTGCTTTTTCTTATATATTGAAGGTTAAATTACAGCAAGTTACAGTATTGCGGGTATCGATATAATATCGAATGAAGAAAATCTGCTTCTTCTTATATATTTTAGGTTAAATAACGAAAAGTTGAAGTATTGGGGGCATCGATATAATATCGAATTAAGAAAATCTGCTTTTTGTTTTATATTTTAGATTAAATTACAGCAAGTTCAAGAATCACCGGCATCGATATAATATCCAATGAAGAAAATCTGTATTTTCTTATATATTTTAGGTTAAATTACAGAAAGTCAGAGTATTTGGACATCGATATAATATCGAATGAAGAAAATCTGCTTTTTCTTATATATTTTAGGTTAAATTACTGAAAGTTGAAGTATTGCTTGCCATCGATATAATATCGAATGAAGAAAATCTGCCTTTTGTTATATATTTTAGTTTAAATTACAAAAAGTTGAAGTATTGCGACCATCGATATAATATCGAATGAAGAAAATCTGACTTTTCTTATACATTTTAGATTAAATTACAGCAAGTTGAAGTATTGCGGGCATCGATACAATATCCAATGAAGAAAATCTGCTTTTTCTTATATATTTTAGATTAAATTACAGAAAGTTGGAGTATCGCAGCCATCGAAATAATATCGAATGAAGAAAATCTGCTTTTTCTTATATATTTTAGGTTAAATTTCAGCAAGTTATAGTATTGCGGGTATCGATATAATATCGAATGAAGAAAATCTGCTTTTTCTTATATATTTTAGGTTAAATTACAGCAAGTTATAGTATTGCGGGTATCGATATAATATCGAATGAAGAAAATCTGCTTCTTCTTATATATTTCAGGTTAAATTACGAAAAGTTGAAGTATTGGGGCATCCATATAATATCGAATTAAGAAAATCTGCTTTTTGTTATATATTTTAGATTAAATTACAGTAAGTTCAAGAATCTCCGGCATCAATATAATATCGAATGTAGAAAATCTGCCTTTTCTTATATATTTCATGTTAAATTACAACAAGTTGAAGTATTGCGGGCATCGATATAATATCGAATGAAGAAAATCTGTTTTTTCTTATATATTTTAAGTTAAATAAAAGAATGTTGAAGTATTTTGGGCATCGATATAATATCGAATGAAGAAAATCTGCCTTTTGTTATATATTTTAGGTTAAATTGTGGGTGCATGTGCATCATTTTAATTTGAAAATGAAATTTGCACCTCTTCTAATATTTGATGTTTGTGGCTGTTTGCAGGATATTTCATTTACTACAGGACTGGTTTTTGTTCAGTTTTCTTTATTTATTTATCTAATTGTTTATTTTACAAAATGATGGAAATTTACAGTATTACAATTTTCGAGTACATAAAAGTGACTGTTTTCTGATAGTTCTGATATGGTTACGGCATAATTGAAGAAAATTGCACTCAACGTGTGAAAAATTTGTGCGTTCGTTGTGTGAATCGTGTGCGCGTGGTAGGGAATGTGGGACCAAGGACTTATAATGAGACGTATCCATCGCTGTATTACATTTTGAGTTTTCACAGTTCTTGTATTGTTTTATAGCTATACGACTAATCAGAGCAGTCAGGATTCTATGACAGGTTAGAGCAGTCAGGATTCTATGACTCCTCCAAGTTAACTTTAAGTTAACCTAGGACTGTTCTCATGACTGCTTCCCAAGTTAACTTGGACGAGAGGTTATGTCTGCACCCTACTGTACCTTTAGTATATTTCGAAAGGTTAGACCCTTATCTAGACATTTCGATAAGATTTTGCATAACCCGGACACCCTGGGGACCTTGGGTGTAGGGCAACGAATCTGTTGTTTTGGAAAATTGTCATACCGACCTCTAAATTTCTACATTCCATGAAATGCAGGGCCTTTGTAAAACCAATTACAGGCATTATTCACAAAGTTGAGTTCCTTACTTACAGGTGAGACCTCCTCCTAACTAGTTTAGGCATTAATTAGATGATATAAGGCCAGCAAATGCCGTAAGAGGCATAAACCTAAGGCCAATATCCTTAATCACCCAATATACAACCATAATATTCTCCATTTCCGGTCATTTCCGGTGCCCTTAAGGCCTCCATTACCCCAAACTATGGCTCAAAATGAATGTAAGGGACTCCGCTACCTGAATAAGGCCCCTGTTTGGTTCTAAAAAGCCTCTGGATTCATTGGGAAGCCGATTATGGGGGATGTGTAGGTTAATTTTCCCATGTCCGGCTTCGTTTCTCCACAGCCAAGGCCTCCAGACATGCCCGAGTTCACCCAAACCTTCCCTAAATATGTAGCTTGGGGTCTTAGCTTCCTAAACACGCCAAGGGAACCTTCCTACTAGGTCCCCGTAAGGAGAAAAACGCCAAAAACCAATGTGTGGTAGTTGGATTCATTGGGAAGCCGATTATGGGGGATGTGTAGGTTAATTTTCCAATGTCCGGCTTCGTTTCTCCACAGCCAAAGCCTCCAGACATGCCCGAGTTCACCCAAACCTTCCCTAAATATGTAGCTTGGGGTCTTAGCTTCCTAAACACGCCAAGGGAACCTTCCTACTAGGTCTCCCCGTAAGGAGAAAAACGCCAAAAACCAATGTGTGGTAGCAGGGTCCAGATCAGGGGTCATACCATGTCCGATTTTAGCCTCGGCAGGCCCTCGGAATGGGTCAATTTCAACAAACGAGGGCTCAAAACGTAGATGAGACCTTCTCCTAACTAGTTTAGGCATTAATTATAGGTGATATAAGGCCAGGAAAATCCCTAAGAGGCATAAAACTTAAGGCCGGTATCCTTAATCAGCCTATATCCAACAATAATATTCTCCGTTTCCGGTCACTTCCGGTGTCCTGAAGGCCTCCATTACCCCAAACTATAGCTAAAAATGGAGGTAGAGGAATCTGCTATCTGAATAAGGCCCCTATTTAGTTCTGAAAACCCCCTGGATTCATTGGGAAGCCGATTAGGGGGGGGGTGTCTAGGTTAATTTTCCCAAGTCTGGTTTCGTTTTCTCCATACCCAAGGCCTCCAGGCATTCCCGAGTTCACCCAAACCTTCCCTACATATGTAGCTTAAGTTCTTAGCTTTCTAAAAATGCCTAAGGGAACCTTCCTACTAGGTCCCCGTAAGGAGAAAAAAATGCCCAAAAAATGTGCGGTAGGGGGATTCCATGACAGGGTCCAGATCAGGGGTCATACCATATCTAGTAGTTTTAGCCTCGGCAGGCCCTCGGGATGGATCAATTTCAACAAACGAGTGCTAAAAACGTAGCTAAGACCTTCTCCAAACTAGTTTAGGCATTAATTGAGTGATAAAAAGCCGTAAGAGGCATAAAACCTAAGGCTTGTACCCTAAATTAGCAAATATCCAACCATAATATTCTCTGTTCCGGTCACTTCCGGTGCACTAGAGGCCTCCATTACCCCCAAACTATAGCTCAAAATGTAGGTAGTGGACTCTTCTACCTGAATAAGGCACCTATTTGGTTCTAAAAAACCCTGGATTTATTGAGAAACCACCGACTATGGGGGCTGTGTAGGTTAATTTTCCCAAGTTCGGCTTCGTTTCCTCACACCCAAGGCACCCAGGCTCTCCGAATTACCCAAAACCTTCCCTAATTGTGTAGCTTAGGATCTTAGCTTTCTAAATATGCCAAGGGAACCTTCCTACTAGGAGAATAACGCCAAAAACCAATGTGCGGTAGGGGGATTCCATGGCAGGGTCCAGATCACGGGTTATACCATGTCCGATTTTAGCCTCGACAGGCCCTCGGGAGGGTGAATTTCAACAAACGAGGGCTCAAAACGTAGCTGAGACCTTCTTTTAACTAGTTAGGGCAATAATTAGGTGATATAAGGCCAGCAAAAGCCGTAAGAGGCATAAAACCTAAGGCCTCTACCAAAAATTCATGTATGGACCAGAGGCTTTAGGGTTTTGGTTGCCTATAAAAACTGAACCCGACCCCGATTGTAAAAAATTTTTTTTCCGAAAAGCTTTTTAGAAGGGCTACATTTCTAGCTATAAAACATTAATTTATCTTAAAAGATAAAAAAATTATACCCAAATAACGGGTGAAAAAATTGAACAAAAATCGAAAAAAAGGGGGTGGCCTACTTCGACCAGACGACCTTATATTCATAACCCTCCAAAATCTTTCGACCAAATGTTCCAATTAAAGCTGATACAATGGGTTATTCAAAACACATAAAGTTTTTTTTAAATGTCTATTTCAAAAAAGTTATTAGGCGTCAAAAATGAGAAAGTAAAAAAATGTATGTGACCGTTGTGTGTTGGGGGTTTTGGATACCCCGACCCCCTATTGTAATTTTTTTTTACCTAAAAGCTCTTTAAAAGGGCTACATTTTTAGCTATAAAACATATTTATATCTTGAGAAATAAAAAAGTTATAGCAAAATAAAGACGTAAAAAATTTGAAAAGAGGGGGGTAGCCTACTTTGACCAACCGACACTATTTTCGACCAAATGTTGTTATTAAAGCCCATACTATAGGCTGATTTAAACACATAAAGTTTTTTTTTAAATGTCTTTTTTAAAAAAGAATATTAGGCGTCAAAAATGAGGTAGTGAAAATGTTTGGCATGTTGACCTCGGACCTTGCCCTCCACCAAGGTCAGATGTTGAAAACTTTCTTTCGACCAAGTGTCAAACAGTAAGTTTGAACATTGGACTACTCAAAACTAGCAAGTTTTTATTTCTATCATCTTGCAATCAAAAGTTATTAACTTTTAAAAATAGCATACCCAAAAAAAAATTTGAGAAATAACGGGTTTGCCCGACTTTGGCCTCGTCCTGACGCCCTTGGGTCAGTCAAACCCTTTCGAACTTTTTTATCAGAGAACCAGTTAAATGTCCTTCAAAATGAGCCCAAAATTGCTCTATCGTTAACATTTATAAAGTTATAGCATTTTGAAATTTTCAGAATTTTTGGAAAAAGGGGGAGGCGGATAGGGTAGACAGAATGAGGATATTCTCTCTAAACTCCATATAATATATAAGATATTCCCTCTGGTCCGCATTCATATTACAGACATTTCTCCTTTTTATTAGATATTCTATCGGATCCTCATGAAATTGAATGCATAATTCCTAATTATGGGATGTTCCCTCTGGTCTTTGCTCTTTGACCCTCACTAAATACAGCGCAAAGCTCTAATTTATGGGATATTCCTTTTCGAAAGAATTCAAATGTATAGACATGTCTAACATTAATTAGTTATTTTATCAGATCATTATGATAACGAAAGTATAACTCCCATTTAAGGAATGTTCCCTCTGGTCCGTATTCATAGATAAGGCATCCCTCCCATTTATGAGATTTGCTCATTGACCCTCATAATAAACAGTGCATAACTCCTGTTTATGTGAGATTTCCTCTCTAAAATTTCATACATATACAGACCCACGTTCCCTTTACGTGATATTCTCCGTGAATCCAGCAGAATACAAAGAATAGCTCCAAATTATATTGTCTTATCTGTGGTCCTTTTCATATAAAAATACCTCCAATTTATGGGCTATTGGATATTCTGTGGGATCCTCATGGTATCCAAAGAATAGCTCTGCTTTATTGGATGTTCCGTCTGATGCACATTCATATATATACATACCTCTGACTTACGGGATTAGCATGCTTTCAGACGCTCATTATATACAAAGTATAGCTCCCATTTAAAGGATGTTCTATCTGCCCTGCGTTTATATATATTCACATCTCCCATTTATGGGATGTTCCATCTTGCCTTCATTCAAATGTATAGACTTTACTCCTATCTAATCAATAGATCAATCAGAAAGAAAATCTAATAAATAGTCATTGAAAATGTATTGCTATTTACAAATAAAAAACAATTATTTAAACATCTTTTTTCCCTGACAATCATAAAATACTCATTTGTGGGATGTTCCCTCTTGTCAACTTTCATGTATATAATTACACCTCCCTTCTTGTGATATTCTTTCTGACGTTATTTGTATACAAACATTGCTCCAAATTATATGATATTCTGTCGGATCTTCATAGTATCGAAAGCGTAACTCCAATTTATGGGATGTTCCCTCTGGCACGCATTTATACATAGACTTACCTCCAATTAATGGGATATTCCCTCTGGTCCGCATTTATACATAGACATACCTCCCATTTATGGAATAATCCCTCTGGCCCGCATTTATCCATAGACATACCTCCCATGTATGGGATGTTCCCTCTGGCCCGCATTTATACATAGACATACCTCCCATTTATTTGCTGTTCCCTCTGGCACGCATTTATACATAGACATAACTGCCATTTATGGGATGTTCCCTCTGCCTCGCATTTATAGATAGACGTACCTCCTGTTTATGAGTTATCACCTCTTTCCATTTTAATACATATATAGACCTATATTCCCTACGTGATATTCTCTCTAAACTCCGTATAATATATAGGATATTCCCTCTGGTCCGCATTCATATTTCCTATTTATTAGATATTCTATCCCATCCTCATGGAATCGAATGCATAACTCCCATTTATAGGATGCTCCCTCTGGCCCGCATTTATATATAAATACATACATCCCATTTATGGGGTTAGCTCTTTGACCCGCATAGCTCTAATTTATGTGATATTCCCATTAGAAAGAATTCAAATGTACAGACCTGCCTCACATTAATTATATATTCTATCAGATCATTATGATATCGGGGGTATAACTCCCATTTATGGGATTTTCACTCTGGCCCGCATTCATATATAAAGGCATCCCTCCCAATTATGAGATTTGCTCTTTGACCCTGATAATGTACAGTGCATAACCCCCGTTTATGTGAGATCTCCTCTCTTAAATTTTATACATATACAGACCCACCTTCCCTTTACGTGATATTCTGCGTGAATCCAGCAGAATACAAAGAATAGCTCCAAATTATATTGTCTTATCTGTGGTATTTTTCATATAAAAATACCTCCCATTTATGGCTATTTGATATTCAGTGAGATCCTCATGGTATCCAAAGAATAGCTCTGCTTTATCGGATGTTCCGTCTGCTGCACATTCATATATATATATATATATATATATATAGACATACCTCTGACTTACGGGATTAGCATGCTCTCAAACGCTCATTATATACAAAGTATAGCTCCCATTTAAAGGATGTTCCTTCTGACCAGCTCTCATTAATATATACACACTTACCCTCCATGGGACATTCTCTGCGACCCTTTAGGTGAACAACTGATAGCTCCGAATTATTGGATATCCCCTCTTCCATATTTCATAAGTATGTAGACATACATCCCATTGATGGGATATGATCTTTGATCCTCATAATGAAAAGACAAAGCTCCAATTTCCGGGATGTTCCCTCTAGCTTGCATTCATATATATGGACATACTTACCATTTATCAGATAATTTGTCGGACCATCATAGTATACCAAGCATAGCTGCACTTTATAGGATATTTTCTCTAGCCTGCATTCATATTAACTGACATACCGCCTTTTCATTAGGTGTTCTTTCTGATCATAAAAACATCCAAAACAAAGTTCCCATTTATGGGATGTTCTATCTGCCTTGCATTTATATATATTCACATTTCCCGTTTATGGGATATGCCCTTTGACCGTCATGATATACAAAGATCTACAAAGCATACCTCCAGTTTATGGGATATGCCCATTGACCGTCATAATATTCAAAGCATACCTACAGTTTATGGGATGTTGCGTCTTGCCCTTATTCAAAAGTATAAACTTAACTACTATTTAATCAATAGATCAATCAGAAAGAAAATCCGATAAATTATCATTGAAAATGTATTACTATTTACAAATAAATTATTTCAACATATTTTTTTCTGACAATCATTAAATACTCATTTGTTGGATGTTCTCTCTTGTCAACTTTCATGTATATAATTACACCTCCCTTCTTGTGATATTCTTTCTGACGTTCTTTGGATACACACATTGCTCCAAATGATGATATTCTGTCGGATCTTCAAAGTATCGAAAGCGTAGCTCCAATTTATATGATGTTAACTCTGGTCCGCATTTATACATAGACATACCTCCCATTTATGGGATGTTCCCTCTGGCCTGCATTTATACATAGACATACCTCCAATTTATTGGATGTTCCTTCTGGCTCGTATTTATATATAGACATACCTCCCATTTATGGGATGTTCCATCTGGCCCGCATTTATACATAGACATACCTCCAATTTATGGGATGTTCCCTCTGCCCGCATTTATACATAGACATACCTTCCATTTATGGGATGTTCCCTCTGGCTCGCATTTATATATAGACATACCTCCCATTTATGGCATGTTCCCTCTGCCTCGCATTTATATATAGACATACCTCCCATTTATAGGATGTTACCTCTGGCCCGCATTTATACATAGACATACCTCCCATTTATGGGATGTCCCTCTGGCTGGCATTTATACATAAACCTACCTCCCATTTATTGGATGTTCCCTCTGGCTCGCATTTATATATAGACATACCTCCCATTTATGGGATGTTCCCTGTGGCTCGCATTTATACATAGACATACCTCCCATTTATGGGATGTTCCC
>MJUU01021127.1:0-14361 GCA_002080025.1 Modiolus philippinarum | reverse complement strand
TAGACATACCTCCCATTTATGGGATGTTCCCTCTGGCTCGCATTTATATATAGACATACCTCCTGTTTGTATGATATCACCTCTCTCCATTTTAATACATATATAGACCTATGGTCCCTACGTGATATTCTCTCTAAACTCCGTATAATATATAAGATATTCCCTCTGGTCCGCATTCATGTTATAGACATTTTTCCTATTTATTAGATATTCTGTCACATCCTCATGAAATCGAATGCATAAATCCCATTTATAGGATGCTTTCTCTGGCCCGCATTTATATATAAATACATACATCCCATCTATGGGGTTACCTCTTTCACCCGCATAGCTCTAATCTATAAGATATTCCCATTAGAAAGAATTCAAATGTGCGGACCTGCCTCTTATTAATTAGATATTCTACCAGATCATTACGATATAGGGGGTATAACTCCCATTTATGGGATTTTCCTCTGGCCCGCATTCATATATAAAGGTATCCCTCCAAATTATGAGATTTGCTCTTTGACCCTCATAATATACAGTGCATAACCCCCGTTTATGTGATATCTCCTCTCTAAAATTTCATACATATACAGACCCACCTTCCCTTTACGTGATATTCTCCGTGAATCCAGCAGAATTAATACAAAGAATAGCTCCAAATTATATTGTCTTATCTGTGGTCCTTTTCATGTAAAAATACCTCCCATTTATGGCTATTTGATATTCTGTGGGATCCTCATGGTATCCAAAGCAAGGCTCTGCTTTATTGGATGTTCCGTCTGCTGATCATTCATATACATACAGACATACCTCTGGCTTAAGGGATAGGTATGCTCTCAGACGCTCATGATATACAAAGTATAACTCCCATTTAAAAGATGTTCCTTCTGGCCAGCTCTCATTACCTACCCTTAACTGGACATTCCCTGCGACCATTTAGGTATACAACTGATAGCTCCAAATTATTGGACATTCCCTTCCATTATTTCATAAGTATGTAGACATACCTCCCATTTATGGGATATGATCTTTGATCCTCATAATGAAAAGACATAGCTCCAATTTCCGGGATCTTCCCTCTGGCTTGCATTCATATATATAGATATACTTACCATTCATCAGATATTTTTTCGGACCCTCATGGTATACCAAGCATAGCCGCACTTTATAGGATATTCTCTTTAGCCTGCATTCATATTAATTGACATACCGCCTTTTTATTAGATGTTTTTCTGATCCTAAAAGCATCCAAAGCATAGCTCCAAATTATGGGATGTTCTATCTGCCCTGCGTTTATATATATTCATACCTCCAACTTATTGGATATGCCCTTCGACCGTCATAATTTACAAAGCATACCTCCAGTTTATGGGATGTTCCGTCTTGCCCTCATTCAAAAGTCTAAACTTAACTACTATTTAATCAATAGATCAATCAGAATGAAAATCCGATAAATTATCATTGAAAATGTATTGCTATTTACAAATAAAAAAACAATTATTTTAACATATTTTTTCTCTGACAATCATTAAATACTCATTTGTGGGATGTTCTCTCTTGTCAACTTTCATGTATATAATTACACCTCCCTTCTTGTGATATTCTTTCTGACGTTATTTGTATACACACATTGCTCCAAATGATGATATTCTGTCGGATCTTCAAAGTATTGAAAGCGTAACTCCAATTTATATGATGTTCCCACTGGTCCGCATTTATACATAGACATACCTCCCATTTATGAGATGTTCCTACTGGCTCGCATTTATATACAGACATACTTCCCATTTATGGGATGTTCCCTCTGGCTCGCATTTATACATAGACATACCTCCCATTTATGGGATGTTCCCTCTGGCTGGCATTTATACATAGACATACCTCCCATTTATGGGATGTTCCCTCTGGCTCGCATTTATACATAGACATACCTCCCATTTATGAGATGTTCCCTCTGGCTCGCATTTATATATAGACATACCTCCCATTTATGGGATGTTCCCTCTGGCCCGCATTTATACATAGACATATCTCCCATTTATGGGATGTTCCCTCTGGCCCGCATTTATACATAGACATACCTACCATTTATGGGATATTCCCTCTGGCTCGCATTTATATATAGACATATATCCTATTTATGGAATAATCCCTCTGGCCCGCATTTATACATAGACATACCTCCCATTTATGGGATGTTCCCTCTGGCTTGCATTTAAATATATAGACATACCTCCCATTTATGGGATGTTCCCTCTGGCTCGCATCTATATATAGACATACATCCCATTTATGAAATAATCCCTCTGGCCCGCATTTATACATAGACATACCTCCAATTTATGGGATGTTCCCTCTGGCCCGCATTTATACATAGACATACCTCCCATTTATGGGATGTTCCCTCTGGCCTGCATTTATACATAGACATACCTCCCATTTATGGGATGTTCCCTCTGGCCCGCATTTATACATAGACATACCTCCCATTTATTGGATGTTCCCTCCTGCTCGCATTTATACATAGACATAGGTTATGTTTATGTGATATCACCTCTCAAATGTATAGACCTGCCTCACATTAATTGATATTAATGTTTGATATTCTATCAGATCATTATGAGATGTTCCCTCTGGAACGCATTTATGCATAGACATACCTCCGTTTATGGGATGTTCCCTCTGGCTTGCATTTATAGATAGACATTCCTCCTGTTTATGTGATATCACCTCTCTCCACTTTAATACATATATAGACCTATGTTCCGTACGTGATATTCTCTCTAAACTTCGTATAATATATATGAGATATTTCCTCTGGTCCGCATTCATATTATAGACATTTTCCCTATTTATTAGATATTCTATCATATACTCATAAAATCGAATGCATAACTCCCATTTATTCCCTCTGGCCCGCATTAATATATCACTACATTGTACAAGTTCAAATAAGAAGCCCAAAACAATGAAGTGTCACGAACTCACTACGTTTGGGGCTTCGTATTTGAACTTGAAGTGATATTGATAAAATTTTCGACTCCTGTGAAAAAAAAATTAGTTAGATTTACAGAATTTGATAATTGGATGATTTTTTTATAATTTAATTCATTAATAGAGAAAAGGAACAATATCAAGATCCATTCTTGATCACCCCGGTAAACGTGAGATCGGCAGCGCAGACGCGATCGGCAACGCGGAAGTAAATTTTATCAACATGGAAAATGAAAGTATTATAGCGGGTAAGTTTAAACAGTATATATACCTAGATGATTTATCAGTTCTTCAATTGTACTTGGTTAAGGGTAAATTTCAATCCTTTTTTGGGATGGTGGGTTTTCTGTTAAAATTAATATTTTTGTGGTGGACCGAAAATACTTGCGTCTGTCTCGTTTGATTGCTGGAACCAAAAGGCAATATGACGTCAATTTCTGTCTCGTGTGGATTATAAATGTACCGTATGCACAAGGCACGGGCATTCATGCAAACGGCTAAGGCGGGATATCTCTTGCAGAAAAAACCGCCACCGATATACTTCGATAACCGGATTTATTCCAAACGGGAATAAATCTCATTATTGCTGAAATTGAAAAAGTGTGTATCAGAATATCTTTTTTTCTAAAAATTTCCGTTTTCTAGTTTGGTATACATGGCAACCAAAAGCTCCACTATCCATTGCAACTCATTCCAGACCACCTCTCAAAAAATTTGGTTAGGGGTTACCCTTATAATCCAGGTTAAATACATTTAGCTGAAATCAAAACATTCCAAGCCATCCCCCCCCCCCCCTTTTCAAAAAAAAATGGCAGGGGTTCCCCTTATAATCTAGTTTATACATATTTCTGAAATTGTGAAGAAATATATGAAGCAGAATTTTTTTCAAAGATTCAGTGTTTTGGTTTTGGTTTCCATGGCAACTGAAAGCTCCACTATCCATTACAACCCATTTCAGACCACCATTCAAAAAGAATTTGGGCAGGTGTTCCCCGTATAATCCAGGTTATACATATTGCTGAAATCAAAAAATTCCAAGTCCCCCTTTCAAAATAAAGATTTGGCAGGGGTTCCCCTTATACTCTAGTTTATACATATATCTAAAATTGAGAAGAAAAATATTTATCAGAATACTGTTTTTCTAAGATTCAGTGCTGTGGCTTGGTTTCCATGGTAACTGAAAGCTCCACTGTCCATTAAAACCCATTTCAGACCACCATTAAAAAAAACACTGGGCAGGGGTTCCCCTTTTAATCCAGGTAATATGTATTGTTTACAAAAAATCAGAATACACAAATGTATTTTTATTTCATCTAAGATTTTATTTTTACTGGACATAGTAATATTGAATACTTCTTCACATTAAATTAATTACCTCCCTTGGTTTTATTACCTCCCTTTTTTTAATTTTGACTTTTCATTATATCTTATATTTAAGTTATTGACACCCCCAAAAAAGTCAGTTGGTGAACATAATTAGAACTATAAAATGAATTTACATGTTCTAGCAATGTAAAAACTACTTTTGTAAGAACAATAAAACTTTTTTAGCTATTTTTGATATCAAATAATACCGAACGTGTGATTTTAGGCTTTGTTGAAATGTTTAATTTTTGTTACATTTTTAGAAGTTGTGACCTCGACCTTTGTTGCACAAACCTCAAAATTAATAGGGTAAGTAAACATTCTATTATTCTTCTGTTTTATGTTACGGCGACATATTCATATGGTGGACTGTCAGTCCCCGAGGGTATTCACCAACCCAGTAGTCAGTACTTCGGTGCTGACCCGAAAGCCGATTCTATTTTGAACCTTATAATATTTAAATTTTTGTTAAAACTAAGGAGTATCTCCCCCATGCAAAGCTCTGTCCTTTGCTGATTTTGGCTTTACACTTAGATTATATTGGTTATTTGTTCTCTATCATTTTAAACATCTTTGAGTTTATGGTCTTCCAAACGTTTAGATTTTATGTGCACTGAAGAGACAAAAGTTGTCGAAATACGCATATGCAGAAACTATATTACAGTAACCTCGCGATTATTGATTATTTGGGACAACGGCAGTAGAATACCAAAGAAACAAGGGAAGACCACAAAAATCGAAATACAAAGACATGGCAAAAACGGCAACAGAGAAAAACAAGGACGTTTGACAGCTACAATGCCAATGCCCGGAAATAAAAAGACGAAATTAAAAACTAAATCACTCATAGTGTGAACTCCCATGAAAACCGGGAGTGACATCGGGTGCTCCGGAAGGGTGAGCATGTCCTGCTCCGCTAGCGGCATCCGTCACACTATCAGTAAATCAATTCAGGGTTGAGTCAAAACCAGTTATGTCAAATCCGTGAAGACGTGACCAATGTTTTATCGGAATTCACACTGTGAGTTCCTCGGCTTAGGGCGTTTTTATGTTATTTTTTTTCTATTGCATGCTTTATGGCTTTCTTGCGATCGTTTTGCCATGCGTCATGTCATTTATTTTCTTTAAATAGCAATTGCTGTAGAGTTGCTACCGGACACTACCGCAATGGAAGGTAAGGTCGGACAAATAAAAAAAGTAACGCATGAATCCTTTTGTTTGAATCAAGAGGACCAGAAGAGCATGTATAAATCACCTGAACCATGGTTCTAAGGTATTTAACAATGCCTACTTAAATTATGTGACCCAATCCTTGTTGAAATCTCAAGATGACAAACACAATGCATATTAGCAAGCTGGAAGCCATTTTGGATTCAGTGCAGTCCTAAAAATTTTAAAGGAGGCCTTTGAGGAACTATTGTGGTCAGATTTGGTTATAACCGGTCAAGTGGTTTTCAGAGATCTTTGAATTCATGCCAGACATGGTTTAAAGTGGCACAACATAGGACTATTATAAATAAGCTTGATTTTAATTTTCCAAGTAGTTTCAGAGGAGATTTTTAAATGTTTTTATTATCATTATTTTCCACAGGATCCAATGAAAAACTGTATTTTTCGCTAGTTGCTATATTTGATGGTATGCAGCCTTGCCATAACATTTTCTAAGGGTCCTACCAACGAGCTATATTGAACAAACTTGGTTCCAAAGGTCCTTGTGGTTTTAGAGTAGATTTTTTAATGTTTGAACAAATTGTCAATAGTTTGGATCTATTGACATCAAATAACGTCCTCTTCCATCCGTCGTTTATAAGTGATTCACTTTAATCTTTTTCCCCTGAAATAACCATTTCGACAACTTATGTCTCTTCAGTGCAAATCAAATCAAAACATTTGGAAATCCATATAACGAAATATGTGCAAAGCTGGAAGACAACAAATAAAAACTAGGATCAGAATAGCAATTATTTATTAGCGAGATGAAAATCTTACACCTTCTTTTCATTGTTCTGAAGTAAAAATTAATTTGAACATACTTCTTGTCATCTTATTTAATTGTTTAGAAAATAATAATATTCTTCTTCTTGATCAATCATTAATCTTCATTTAAGGTCTAATTTTTATAAACCACAACTTTTTTATATTTTTAGATTCTCTGGTATTCGTAATGGATTTATTTTGTTGAAATAGTATGTTGAAATGGTGGGAAAATATCTGATCAAAGAGATACAAGCAAAGCCCATCGTTGAAGGTCTCAGGGTGACATCAGCATGAACAACTATAGCAACAAGAGCAATAACATGATAATGTCTATAAACCGTAATTGAAGAAAGTAAACATAATTGACATTGAATAATATAGTAAGTTACTTCCAAATGTTTTGGTTTTATGTTTCGGAGTAAAACCAACCTGCCCAAGGCCGGTGGTTCTTTTTGGGCACTCCGGCTTCATCCACCACTAAAACTGACCGTCATGAAATAGCTGAAATACTGTTTAAAATGACGTTAAAAATTTAGATAGACTGAAAATTAATTTTGGAGAACTAAAGAAAGAACTTCAGTGTCCTTGCATCAAACTAATTCTTAAAAATGACATTCATCTACCCTGACATGTGATTTCATTTTAGAATACCGGTACATAGACTGAAAAACTGGAAAATTCCTCTTATATACCAATTTTTGAAAACTTCAATTATAGATTTATTCTAAAAACAGAGTCATTAGCTGTTTTAAAATCCACAAAACAACAATATAGCTGCTTCCATAGATAACAGAGAAACTTCTGGATAATAGATTGTAAGCAAACCACAGAATCAACAGTAGAACATGGGCGGGATTCAAATTGTGCATCAATAATGATGTCGTATTTATCAGACCAATTCAAAAATTGGTAATGGAAATAAATAGGGTCGATTCAATAAATGTGTCCCTACCTGACCTTCTTGACCAATCAAATGCAGTGATGTTGTGACTGATTCATTGTTTGCTTCTTTATCAACAACAGACAGTTCCTTTGTAAAAAGATGACAAAATGCTACACTGTGTATGAATGTACACAATATTTTGTCTGTTTCATTCTTCATTTGATGACATTGTGTTTTCTTCACCCCGGTAAACGTGAGATCGGCAACGCGGACGCGATCGGCACTGCGGATGATTGTTTTCGTTGTAGCCGAAACATGAGATGAGAAATAACTTTATTATTTACTGTATTTCAAACACATTTTCAACAAGATAAGCATGCAGAAAGCAACTTACAATTCTTCTCTCAATTTTATTGTAATATAGATGTACATTTAACGTATATTCAATTTTTTAAATTACATTCTTTCCTTGCATTCTGTCTACAAGGTAATATTCCAAGCACCGTTTTCGTAAATTTCTACCTTTTACAACATACAAAAATACTTTTAATACAGCAACCTCTTTTCCAGTGTCACGATTACAGATTTACTTCTTAAATAGCAGGATATCATGCATTTAAACTTGTAGAAATTGACTTCTTTTGTAAATGTCTTAGGAATTTGTGTGATCGGCAACGATTGGATAAGCGATCGTGCAACCATCCTATGGAGACAAACATGCGATCATGCAACGTTTGAATCAAAATCTTTATGATGACGAAATTGACGAAGTTTTTTCAGTGAACTATCGAGTTCTGGAGTTATCTGTCAGATACTACTTAAAATTTGGTCAGCTATATTACAAATTCAAAAGAAAATGAACAAATTAAGGGATATACCCAAATTTTAGCTTTTTATATGGTTAGTCTTGTTTGGCAAACGAATACCAAAGCAAACAGTCAATAGTCTAAACCTGGAAATGTAGAGAATAAGAGAGTACACCAAAGGAAACAACAGTACAAAGACTGTTGTCTGTCTTGCGTAAAATCTTTATTCAAAGTTTTTCTCAGGAAGTAGTGGTAATCAACCTTGGCCCTTGTGTGGTACCTTCCAAAAATGTTTTTAAGTTTGCATCTTATTTCCAAGATGGCAGTAAGCACTTATTTACTTGTCCTGCTCTGAAACTACTAAGCAGGTTGGATCCAAACATGGCCACTCTTTTCCTTTGGATGGTCCTCCACAGTTCGTTTGTCCGACTGATTACTTTTTGGGCAGAACTGAATACGAGTTTTCAGACTTTGTAAGTACCTTTCAGACGACTAAGGTCAGGAAAGTTAATAAATTGGTTCAGTAGTAGTAGTGCTCTTGAAAGTTTTCTAAAACAAAAAAAAGGTTTTTAGCTCTGATTACTGTAAAAAATGTAGATTTCATGTCCAGGTAATTAAAAATTATTATGTTTTGAAGGACAAATAGCGACTTTTGAACTGTGTATCTACTTTTCCATGTTATGTTTTGTTGTCAAAAGGTAGTAAATCCCTATGATTTTTGTATTTTCTAGGCTATGGCTACAGCGGAATACAAATGTTACTACTGTCAATCAGATATACGTGATTTTCCATCTACAATACATCACTGCATATCAGAGCACCCATTTGAAGAGCTTAAGTACAGGATATGTCATCTGAACGAGACAACTAGCAAAGTAAGATATCAAACGAAGAGACATATTGGCATTATCCCAAATCGTCTGTTAAGTGATGGGAAAAGTATATTACCAGAGGATCCTGGAAATATCTGCATAAAAAATGTAACTAAAACAGAACAGATCAGTGCAAATATATCTATCCAAAATACTAATGATGTTGCTGAAGATAGTCGATGTGATGAAAGCGAGGATGTCAATTACGAGAGAGATGCTGAAAATGTAGAATTACGTCAATTGCTTCCATCTGTAGTTGAAAATCTTAGGGAAAATGGACATTTAGATTCTTTTATGAAATTCAATCGTCTTCTAGCTGATGATCGCTTGCCAATGGACAATATGAGAAATATATATTTCCCCAAACAATGAAGTTTTGGCAAGTCGGAATGAAGCTGTTTCATGGAAAATTTATCCGTTTCATGTCTGGCTTACGAAACACCGGTCAGATTATTGAAGGAAAAACAGAAAAGGACTACTTTGATCCGTTAGATTCGAAAATAAATTTTGTTGTGCCTTCCCTTACAACTATTCATAGAAATATGTCAAAGACAAATCCACTCTTTCCTGGAATCAACAAAAAGTCTATTCAGTCTTTTTCAAATTTTTATAAAGACGCCCCGATAATGATTGCCGTAGACGGGAAAAGAATAAGCAGAGGAAAAGGAAAGAAAATACGTGACATAAACTGCTGGGGCTACGAGTCTACACCAACTCTTCAAGAACGAAAGATCAAGTTAGAAGAGGAAACTTCAATGATTCAAGCCATGATACAGAAGGTTGATGATATAAGCGGCAGAGGAAAGGTGACTGAAACAGCAGATTTGTCTTGTGACGTAAGGAAAGAGCTTTGTGATTGTCTGCTAGACGTTATGAAAATGTTAGCGAGTAGAAATGCTCTGCTTCGAGAAACAAAACGAACAATTTATTTATCTGAAGAGAAATTTATAAAAATGGGCGGAGAAAATTGGCGAACTTCAACATATTTTCCAGTTATTTCTCTCATGAGAATAAAACGAAACGAAATTCACACCCATTTAGAAGATAGTCTGCATATTTCAGAATCTATTGTTATGCTTGGTTCCATTCTTGCAAACAGAGGATTGGTCTATTCCGATGACAAATATATCAACTTATCATCACAACAAAATTATTTTAGATTGAACGAAGATTTTAAAACTTTAGATTCCAGATACATACCTCAAATGTCAGAGAAATGGTTTGAAATACGGGCATCAGCAAAAGTCACAGGAAGTACGTCTTATGCAGCACTTGGGTTAGATACATTGAAGAGGCAAAAAGAACATTATGATAGCGTTATGGTTGGTGTAGAACGACCCCAATTTGATGAAACAACCACACAGCGCATGAAATATGGAGCTTTACATGAAATTGATGCCATTGCTACTATCACTTCCAAAGTTTTGCCGTTAATATTTCCCTCATATTGCTATTTTGAGGAAGGCTGTAAACCGATCTCTTCATACAGTGATAAACATTTCATGGTACAGTCCTTGTATCAGTAGCCGTTACTTAATGACGGATTGTTGACTGATTGATGACGGATTTTTGACTGATTGATGACTGATTTTTCACTGATCGATGACGGATCCATGAATAACGGATGTGTACGTATTTTACGGATGTAAACGTATTTTACGGATGTAAACGTATTTTACTGATCGCATCCGTCAATTACGTGTTGTATAGATCAGCAAATCATGTAATACGGATACGTAAATATTTGGAATTTTAAAGCAAAACGAATAAACATAATATTATTCTCGTGTGTTTACAGGTTGTAAGATACATCTTTTTCGAATATAAAGAAACAGTTTGATTAAATTACGAATGCTGTATTTTGTTTCAATTTAAATCGTTTACATGTATTTGCGAATGAGAACTGGGTATCTAAACTGCATAATACAAAGTCTGCGTTTTGGACTCAATCTTTGAAAATGGCCAAAAACAATATTTTTTTGCAAATTTTATTCATCATATTCTTTAAAAGGAGTTTTCTATTTTGCACAACATAATTTTAATGAATTCTGACATATTTAAGTCTGAAAAGTTAGGTTTTTAGTGTGCGGTTTAACCTCTGTCTATAAAAATGACCAAAACAACTGAAATATTTAAAAAATTTTATACATCATATCCTTTCGAAGGAGTTTTATCTTTTGCGAAACACAATTTTAATGAATTTTAACATATATAGGGCATGAAAAGTTAGATTTTTAGATTGCGCTTTAAACTCTGTTTATAAAATGACCAAAACAATTTAAATATTTTGAAAATTTTATTCATCATATCCTTTCAAAGGAGTTTTATCTTTTGCGAAACACAGTTTTAATGAATTTTAACATATATTTAAGGCTTGAAAAGTTAGATTTTTAGTCTGCAGTTAAATCTCTGTCTATAAACATGACCAAAACTATTTAAATTTCTTGAAAATTTTATTCATCATATCCTTTCGAAGGAGTTTTATCTTTTACGAAACACAATATCAACAAATTTCAGCATATTGAAGTTTGAAAAGTTAGATTTTAGTGTGCGGTTTAAACTCTGTCTTTAAAAATAACCAAAACAATTTAAATGTTTTGAAAATTTTATTCATCATATCATTTCGAAGGAGTTTTATCTTTTGCAAAACACAGTTTTAATGAATTTTTAACATATTTAAGGCATGAAAAGTTAGATTTTTAGAGTGCGGTTTAAACTCTTTCTGTAAAAATAACCAAAACAATTTAAATGTTTTGAAAATTTTATTCATCATATCCTTTTGAAGGAGTTTTATCTTTGCAAAACACAATTTTAATGAATTTTAACATATTTAAGGCTTGAAAAGTTAGATTTTAAGAGTGCGGTTTAAACTCTGTCTATAAAAATAATCAAAACAATTTAAAAGTTTTGAAAATTTTATTCATCATATCCATTTGAAGGAGTTTTATCTTTTGCGAAACACAATTTTAATGAATTTTAACATATTTAAGGCTTGAAAAGTTAGATTTTAAGAGTGTGGTTAAAACTCTGTCTATAAAAATGACCAAAACAATTTAAATATTTTGAAAATTGTATTTATCATATCCTTTCGAAGGAGTTTTATCTTTTGCGAAACACACCTTTAATGAAATTTAACATATTTAAGGCTTGAAAATTTATATTTTTAGAGTGCGGTTTAAACTCTGTCTATAACAATAACCAAAATAATTTAATGTTTTGAAATTTTTTTTTCATCATATCCTTTTGAAGGAGTTTTATCTTTTGCGAAACACAACTTTAATGAATTTTACATATTTAAGGCATGAAAAGTTAGATTTTTAGAGTGCGCTTTAAACTCTGTCTATAAAAATGACCAAAACAATTTAAATATTTTGAAAATTGTATTCATCATATCCTTTCGAAGGAGTTTTATCTTTTGCGAAACACAATTTTAATGAATTTTAACATATTTAAGGCTTGAAAAGTTAGATTTTTAGAGTGCGGTTTCATCTCTGCAAATGAAAATGACCAAAACAATTTAAATATTTTGAAAATTATATTCATCATATCCTTTTGAAGAAGTTTTATATTTTGCGAGGCACAATTTTAATGAATTTAAGCATTATTTTAGGCTGAAAGATCAGATTTTTGGTGAGTGGTTTAAACTCAATCTTTAGAAATGACCAAAACAATTCAGTTTTTTTTAAATTTTACTTCATGCAATCCTTTCGCAGGAGTTTTTTATTTTGCGAATCACAATTTTAATAAATTTTAGCATTAGATGCATAGTCTGCGGTTTAAACTCTGTCTATAAAAATGACCAAAACAATTTAAATATTTTGAAAATTTTATTCATCATATCCTTTCGAAGCCCGGAAGGACTTATCTTTTGCAAAACACAATTTTAATGAATTTTAACATATTTAAGGCTTGAAAAGTTAGATTTTTAGAGTGCGGTTTAAACTCTGTCTATAAAAATAACCAAAACAATTTAAATGTTTTGAAAATTTTATTCATCCTATCCTTTTGAAAGAGTTTTATCTTTTGCGAAACACAATTTTAATGAATTTAAACATATATAAGGCTTGAAAAGTTAGATTTTTAGAGTGCGGTTTAAACTCAGTCTATAAAAATGACCAAAACAATTTAAATATTTTGAAAATTTTATTCATCATATCCTTTCGAAGGAGTTTTATCTTTTGCAAAACACATCTTTAATGAATTTTAACATAATTAAGGCTTGAAAAGTTAGATTTTTAGAGTGCGGTTTAAAAGCTGTCTATAGAAATGACCAAAACAATTAAACTTTTTGAAAATTTTACTCATCATATTCCTTCCGAAGATTTTTTATTTCATGAATCCAGAGACTATACATTACAATGTAATGTATAGTCCCTTATGAATCACAATTTAAATAAATTTTAGCATATTTAGTGTTTGAAAAGAAGGATTTCCCAGTCTTTCGTGTATGAATGTGTCGAATCATTTGTTTTGTTTTGTTTTGTTTTGTTTTGTTTTGTTTTTTTTGTTTTTTGTCATTCAATTTTTGTTTCGCTCTTATTTACATTCCTAACAATTAACGTTTAACCATGCAGTTGTATAAATTATTTAATATTTTTTTTAAATTTGTCTATTTTCGACGATTGGTCAAATCAGATGTGCTTCCAAATTTTAATGCATTCGTTCCTACATACAAGCAGAAACATCAAGTAAATATAATATTAACCTTAACGTACGGATTAAATATACCTAGGGCGTTATAATAATTTTTTTTTATATATTTCAACCCCGATTTCAACTCTAAATTCATTTTTGTGATGAAACGAAATTATCATTTCGCAAAATGTATAAACTTGAAAGATGACGTAAGGCTATCAATCAGTCATTTACGGATAGGACCGATCAATCATCCGTCAGTCACGTAATTTACGTATTGTATCCGTCAAATACGTGAATTACTTTTCCTATCCGTCAGACTTTGACGGATTTATGACTGATCGATCACTGATCGATGACTGATTGTTGACGGCTGACGGATCGCTTAATGATCGCTCTTTTAGTAACGGCTACTGAAGCAAGGACTGTAGTTAGCCCCGACGGAAGTGTAAGATCTACTGCAGATGATGAACCATACATGATGTATGAAAATAAATGCAAGTCACCCGAATCATTTTCAAAATATGCATACTATAAAATACCAAAGTACTATGCTGTCCAACTTCTATCCGAGATGAAGGCTTATAATTGTCAGAAACTTTTGTTCACATGTTGGTCAGAGATTTCACTTACTGCTTTTATTGTTGAATTCGATGAAGAACTATGGAACAGATGCTGGTATGAACTTCAGAATGTTTACGGCAAAGAAAAACCTACTCGTCCAACCAAATTTAGTACAGAATCAAAAGAAATTCGAAGTCTTATTTAGAAATTTTTAGATGAAAAGGTTCAGTTAATAGGAGAATTTAAATCTTGTTTTGCGATGCCGCTCGCTGATACA
>MJUU01021126.1:13223-44241 GCA_002080025.1 Modiolus philippinarum | reverse complement strand
TTACCCCTTATTTAAAGCCACATTTATATATACTTAAACTGGGAACTAATCTTATGTAGTCAAGGAATGTCAGAATACAATTCTGAAAAAAAACTATGCTATGTACATTCATATATCTATATGATAGGGCAGACAAGCTATCGTTAACATTTAAGTTTAGACCAGCAATGAGTTTGTAATGTACATACATTTTGTATCTTTAATCAGATTCTGTTTCAACGAAAACACAGTGTCATCAAAATGTAAAAAATGAACATACAAAATCGTGTGTATATCTATTTACAATGTAGCATTTTGTTTTGTCACAGAGATACACTGTCAGTTATTGACATAGAAACAAATAATAAATCAGTCTAAACATCTATGATTTAAACCGTCATTGAAAACCAGAAATATTTAAGTAAGCTGAGTATCGTTGGTTTGTATGGTTAACTTGACAGGGGTAAGTAACACTTTATTCAAACGCCTTTAAAAAGAAAGCTTTCACACTTCTATAGCAGAACTAATCCTTTTTTTTTTTTAACTTAACATGGAATATGTGTTCTGTGTTTTAAATGGTACAAATAAATCACCCACAAAGAATATGATTTGGTATCTCCCTTTTTCTGAATGACACACAGTATTGTCAGATGACCGGGCTAAGTAATTTCTATTGTCACACCACTTGTTGCGTAAATGTGGATAACTGGGTTAACTAGAGTGCTGTCAGGTGTCCCCTCCTCTGTCGGCTGATTCACCTACATTGGTAAGCTATTTTTTCTGTAAAGTGTTCCCTCCCTGGGTAATACTATCACATAACATTTTAATTTAATAATTAATGTTTGAAACTTAGGAGTAATTTCCGTTGGCATAGCTCTGTCCTTAGCTGCTTTTCGCTTTCTTGTTTAGATCATATTGGTAAATTGTTCTCTGTCAGTTTACAAACATATAACGGTTTAGGGATTTCCAAATGTTTTGTTTTGATCTGCACTAAAGAGACATAAGTTGTCGAAATTGGTATATACAGAAACTAAATCCACGGTAATTTCAGATCAACTAAGAGTATCTTGTATTTGTAACGCATTGCCAACATGCAAATGTAGATAATATGAACAGATAGATTAAAACATTTTTTTTCAATGATTATAAAATAATCTCACTTCTATCGAGTTGTCCGGTTTTGCTAACGAATTAAATATTTCATTTCAACCATTTAATAGTTTCCTTCACTGAGACATTATTCAAAGTAGACTTATTTATCACGTAAAGTATTAATGTTTTCTTTATATTCTAAAATACAAAAATAAACATTTTCTGAGTACAATTGGTATAACCATTTTTTCTCAGAAAAATAATTGACATTAACAAAGAAACAAAATACCATAGGTGACAAACTACAAATATTTTATAGAATTATACGTTTCCTATCAATATTAATTATGATTTATAATTTTATTACAGCTAAGTGACATTTTTATAAAACATCAACTACTAGTTCATTTAATGAATAATACAGAATAAAGCGATATCTTAATTCACTACTAAAAGATAGAACTTCTTTCATTGACCCATAAGTCTTTTGAAATTACATTTGTGTCTTTTTTCATTGGATTTTNAACAATGAGCTTTACTCATACCTCATAGCAAGTTCAAGACAACCCCTAGCACCAGTTTGAGCGGAATTCATTGCTAATTGTCGAGCAACGCTACATCCATGCTTTTGAACCTAATGATCCATGAATGCAGAAGTCTAATCAGATATGATATTACTGCAGTTGGAGTTTGTCTCATGGTCATTTACTCCATATCATTTCGTAAAATTTAACATGTAATAAACAATGCAGGGATATGTAGTAAATTTAAATGAGACAAAGTCTCCACATATACATTGTAACCAAGCCATGGAACGGCCCTTTTATTGTTGTTCTTCATCTTGAAGTCATCATGAGGTTTTCAACAATGAGCTTTCATAGTAAGTTTAGGACGGGCCCTAGCGCCGGTTTCAGCGAAATTCATTGCTGGATGTTGAGCAACGCTACATCCATGTTTCTTTATGGCCATGGATGTGGGAATGTCAACAAACAGTAATAAAACAGGCAAAGTGTTCTTAAAATCACTGTCATGCGTTGCACGATAAAAGCACCAGTGTTCATAAAGCTGGTGGACATCATAACATATAGACAAACACAGGGCACTCATGAAATCAATTGTAAGCAAACATAGCATTATAAATTAGTGAGATGTGGGCAATATAAACAGGTGGTCAGAATAAAAATTTTGAAATTAGAAAAAAAAATAATAATAATAGAATAAGATGCCAAATTTGAAAGTGTGATAGTTCATCCATATAAGAAATTCTTTCAAAACCAAGTACGCCATAATCGAAATGTACATGTAAGCAAAATTCTGGTCTTTGGTGCTACCAATTTCTGTTTCGATACTTTGATGTTGAAGTATTGCCACTCACTTAGGGAAAAGTTATTGAAATTTTCTTATCATGTATAAGAGGAAAATATTTCATATTCGTCAAGTTTTTCTTTATTTTTTAAATAGTTAATTATAGCAAGTGATAAATTTTCAATTTTGTCATGTCACCCTACTGTTAATATAAATGCATGATATGTGGGTAGTAGAGGTATTCATTTGTGGCCTAAATAACCACAGTACCTGTAGTAATGTTTCCTCATAAATAACTTAATTCCGCAGTAAATATAAATTATGTTTGTGTAGATGACTATATTAACAAATTGCGTAGTCAGTTCAGATTGAATCAATCTTGAAGACCACTATATTTGACACAAATTTGATATATATGTTACCGGGAGCGACACTTTTGTTTTAAGGAGGGAGTACCTGGCAAATTTTGTTGAGCCACATTTACGAAAATTTTAATAAAATGTATTTTAAACCACCTAATATCAAGATTATGTGCAGCATGTAAATTCAAATAACATAACATCATTTATTCATAACAGAGAAGTTTGGTTTGAGATGTTGTTACTTAGCTAGTCAATGTAACGGTCAGCGATTATATTATTCTAAAGGTTTGTATAAGCAAATTTTATACTTATCTTATGCTTATCTAGAGCTATTGTAAGTCACTCAGATTGTCGGGCTTCTTAGACGATTAATCCATAAAAAGGCCTCTTGTTGATGATGTACATATATCAGTATTGCACTGAGTTACTAGGCACAGTAACTGTTGGTACAGCCTACATAGTATTGTTGTTTTAACAAAGAATTTCAAAAATTGTATATGCTAATATTCTTATTTATGATATGTAGTGCTTTCAATATCAATGATATTTAAGCTTGATGGAAATTCTGAATAATGTAAACTTGATACTGTGTTGTAATTCTGTCATTTGACTTGTAGCCATTTAAAGAAAATGCTTTAAAGAAAATGAACTATAAATGCGCGTCATACATTGACTTTTAAAACATTTTGAATCTATACATATAATATCGAATAAAGCAGACGATCCATTTATATGTATTCGTTTGAAAAGATCGCTATCATATTGTTTTACAGCACGATTCAAAAAAATATAACAAATTGTCATGTCATGCAAAGGATATATTTAAATAAAATGATAATGTGTTGGTAAATAAAAACAGTACACAAATTACAATAAAACTAATTACCAGTCAATAAAAGAATTGCTCATGTAAAGTTAACATGTCAGAGGTCTTCATTGTTATTAATCCGTTTAAAAAGATGCTTGTCACAGTGTTTGTAATTAAATGGATATAACACAATAAAATTTTTATACTGAAAGGGATAGCATACTGCCTTCACATTGTCTCTCCAAAATTCCTTCCACAATATTTCTTTTTCATTTTGATATCTAATTTTTACGAAATTATATGCATATAAGTTAAACTAAACCTTCTTTTATTGGTCCGCCAAAAACTCAAAACCTGTACATATTGTGTGATGGAATGAAAAATTGAACACAAAATGCAGTTTGATGAACTTTTCTCACAATTTCTTTAGCTTCTACTACTGCATACTGTTATAATATCTACTGTATTATGGTATAACACAGCTTAATAGTTCTTATCATAGGGTAGATATTTTGTTAATGGAAAAATACACAATTGTATAATCTAGGTAAAAAATGTCAGTTTTCATTACCGAATCTGACTTGACCTATTGACAGTAAGATGGGTGCTGTATACAGAGCTAGACATGCATACCCTTTCGGAGCACCTGACGTCACTCTTAGAGAGCTTAAGTCTTTATTGTTGTATTTGTAGTGTTTTTGTTTTGTGATTGTGTAGCGAGTTTGTTCTTACGTTTTCTGGTGTACTTACTTTTGCTTGTCTCTGGTCTTTGAGTTATGTAAAGTAAGTGAGAACCCAACCGTCAGTCTGAAAAGAACGATCCAAGGACAATGGCAACGTCGGAAAAACAAAGAAACGAAGACATAACAGGAGCACGGCACAGAAAAGAAAATGAAGACACGCACATATACATAAAATGAACAACACTGACCCAATAAAAACCATGGGTGAGATCAGGTGCACCGGTAGAGTAAGCATCTCCTGCTTCTTAAAAGACACCCGCCGTATTGAACATGTCAACTCCGGTAGTAAAGTCAAATCCGGTAGAGGAAAAACAAACTTTACTGGCAAAGAGAAAGATCTGTTGTCATCTGGGAAACAGATATCTCATAGCGGTCCACAAGATCGTGATGTCGACCGTAAAACTTGTGTAGTGATAACCTCACCAATAACTTGAGGTCATAACCAATATTAATCTTGTTCTTCGTTCCTTTGGTATTCTATTGCCATTGTTCCATTTTAAGAGAATCCGTGCCAAAACTGTTTCGTTATCGTGAAAAATTATGAGTGACGATTTTGTCATCTTCTTAAAAAATAAAATATTTCTCAATTCCGTTCTTAGTACCAATTAACACTTTGTATAAGTAATTAAAAGTAAAGTACTCGATAGATGTCGGCCTATTTCCGTTTCAAACTATCAAACTTAATACTAAGTGTATTTTATAACAAAGTCCTGACGCTCAAAGTGAACTTGATGAGACAAAAGAAAAAAAATGTGTCACTTTTAACCAATTTACCCCTTATTTAAAGCCACATTTATATTTGTCCTTAGCTGATTTTGGCTTTACATTTTGATCATATTGGTTATTTGTTCTCTATCAGTTTTAAACATCTATGAGTTAATGGTCTTCCAAACGTTTAGATTTCATCTGCACTGAAGAGACATAAGTTGTCGAAATGCGCATATGCAGAAATAAAATTCACAGTAACTTCGGTATTTAGTTATTAGTTATTACATATACTTTAACTGGGAACTAATCTGATGTAGTAAAGGGATACACTGTCAGTTATTGACATAGAAACAAATAATAAATCAGTCTCAACATCTAAGATTTAAACCGCCATTGAAAAACCAGAAATATTTAAGTAAGCTGAGTATCGTTGGTTTGTATGTTTAACTTGACAGGGGTAAGTAACACTTTATTCAAAAGCCTTTAAAAAAAAAGCTTTCACACTCCTATAGCAGAACTAATCCTTTTTTGGTCTTAACATGGAATATGTGTTCTGTGTTTTAAATGGTACAAATAAATCACCCACAAAGAATATGATTTGGTATCTCCCTTTTTCTGAATGACACACAGTATTGTCAGATGACCGGGCTAAGTAATTTCTATTGTCACACCACTTGCTGCGTAAATGTGGATAACTGGGTTAACTAGAGTGCTGTCAGGTGTCCCCTCCTCTGTCGGCTGATTCACCTACATTGGTAAGCTATTTTTTCTGTAAAGTGTTCCCTCCCTGGGTTATACTATTACATAACATCTGAATTTAATAATTAATGTTTGAAATTAAGGAGTAATTTCCGTTGGCATGGCTCTGTCCTTAGCTGCTTTTCGCTTTCTTATTTAGATCATATTGTTAAATTGTTCTCTGTCAGTTTACAAACATATAACGGTTTAGGGATTTCCAAATGTTTTGTTTTGATCTGCACTAAAGAGACATAAGTTGTCGAAATTGGCATATACAGAAACTAAATCCACGGTAATTTCAGATCAACTAAGAGTATCTTGTATTTGTACCAACATTGAATGATCATTTCATAGCGCATTGCCAACATGGAAATGTAAATAATATGAACAGATAGATTAAAACATTTTTTTTCAATGATTATAAAATGATCTCACTTCTATCGAATTGTCCGGTTTTGCTAACGAATTAAATATTTCATTTGAACCATTTAATAGTTTCCTACACCGAGTCATTATTCAAAGTAGACTTATTTATCACGTGAAGTATTAATATTTTCTTTACATTCTAAAACACAAATAAAATAAACATCTTTCTGAGTACAATTAGTATAACCATTTTTTCTCAGAAAAATAACTGACATTTACAAAGAAACAAAATACCATAAGTGACAAACTACAAATATTTTACAGAATTATACGTTTCCTATAAATTATGATTTATAAGTTTATTACAGCTAAGTGACATTTTTATAAATCATCAACTACTGGTTGATTTAATGATGTTCATCTTTTAAATAACACAGAATAAAACGATATCTTCACTACTAAAAGATAGAACTCCTTTCATTGAGCAATAAGTCTTTTGAAATTATATTTGTGTTTTTTTTTTCATTAGATATTAATGGATTATTTTCACTCTTCTTAATTTAATTTCACTAGTATCTTAGTGCGGTGACCAAATTGTAATCTCCCGTAAACACTCACAGATAAATTAAATATCATTGGAAAGAGAATTACAGAGGCAATCAGAAAATAAAAAATATGGCTCAATTTTGAAAAATAGAGGTTTAAGGTCAAATTTTGATTTTTTGAAAAGTTGTGATATTAAGAAAAAAAACGTACATTTCACACAATAAAACTAAAAACCTTCTCTTTAAAAATGCATATATATGTTTGATATTGATTATACTCTTCGTAAAATAACTTTTTTGTGGTAGTAAGTTTATGACGTTACGTGAAAAATGACGTTTTGGAACAAAAACGACAATATTTTACCTTTTTCTGGATGCATGATTCAATAATATTTTGTAATAAATATTTTCTGTTTGTAAACAGTGCAGTATAAAGATGTTTTCTGAATTGATCATATTCACAGATCCTATGTATACGCCGTTTTGGCTCAGAACGCACATGTCCATTTTAACCTTAAAGGCCCCATTTACTTTCATTTAATAGCATGCCTCTTTTTCATCGTTATTATGTATAATATAAATGCTTAAGGATACAGATAGTTATAATCATTTAGTCCTTGAAATTCAGTACTCTTAAATGTGAAATCAATCTCGACTTAATTAGATGGATAACAGGGATGAATACCTTATTATTATATGAATATTACATCCACTATGGATGGCGGAAGCTCTTGCACTTTTATCTGCACTGAAGAGACATAAGTTGTCGAAATGCGCATATGCAGAAAATAAATTCACAATAACTTCGGTATTTAGTTATTTGTTACAACTGGGTCGATGCCTCTGCTGGTGGACTGTTAGTTCCGGAGGTTATTCACCAGCCAAGTAGTCAGCACTTCGGTGCTGACCCGAAAGCCGATTTTATTTCGAACCTTGCAATATCTAAATTTTGTAAATTTCATTGAAAACTAAGGAGTATCTCCCTCACGCAAAGGTCTGTCCTTAGCTGATTTTGGCATTACATTTGGAACATATTTGGTATTTGTTCTCTATCAGTTTTAAACATGTTTGAGTTGATGGTCTTCCAAACGTTTAGATTTTATCTGCACTGAAGAGACAAAAGTTGTCGAAATGCGCATATGCCGAAAATAAATTCACAGTAACTTCGGTATTTAGTTATTTGTTACCATTGGGTCGATGCCTCTGCTGGTGGACTGTTAGTCCCCGAGGGTATTCACCAGCCCAGTAGTCAGTACTTCGGTGCTGACCCGAAAGCTGATTTTATTTCGAACCTTGCAATATCTAAAGTTCTGTAAATTTCATTGAAAACTAAGGAGTATCTCCCCCACGCAAAGCTCTGTACTTAGCTGATTTTGGCTTTACATTTGGATCATATTTGGTATTTGTTCTCTATCAGTTTTTTAATATATTTGATTTTATGGTCTTCCAAACGTTTAGATTTTATCTGCACTAAAGAGACATAAGTTGTCGAAATGCGCATATGCAGAAAATAAATTCACAGTAACTTCGGTATTTAGTTATTAGAAATTGTCAGCTTAACACGCAATGCTTTAATATCCTTGTGCGCCCTTTTAAATTTGAATTTTCTGATCGTATAATCTTGCAATTGCCTGCATCTTTTGAATCATCAACATATCCATTTGAAATACTAATCAGGTCACAAAAATCGGAGGGGGATTCTTTGATGATCTTGAAGACTGTTTTTAGCCGATTCCAAACATTGCTGAGATTGTATAACAACATGTAATGGAATGTACAGCAGACAAATGGCGAATAATATTGGGATTAAAGGCAGAGCATATCTCGTGTATAGAAATGAATGACTACAAAGGACCAGCACATCTGTGTCAGGTGATTGGACTATGATCCTTCTTTGGTACTGACGACTCGCAAACTATTCATCTGCATTTATGATATGCAATAAATAAAAATGGCAACAAAAGTCCGAATCGTTCAAAGGAAGAGACCAGTAAGGAAAATCCGTATAACATTCGAATGAATCAGGGAAACACAATCCAACACAGAATATTTTTGGCAAGCCGTCATATTCCCGACTTGGAACGGGCATTTTATAAATAAAATGGTGGGTTAAACCAGGTTTATAATGCTTAAACCTCCCACTTATATGAGGTCAAATGATCCGGGTGTCTGCCTCTTCATGAGTACAGAACAGATCAGAGCAATCTCGAATATATTTTTCTTCTGAAATTGACTTTATAGTCTGAGGATCATGAAAAATTCCTGCTTAAATGAGGTCATTGCCCTTGCCAATCAAACCTGGGTTTTCTGTGTGATATTTTGAAATGAAGTTTCCAAACAATGACATCAATACTTGTTTCTTTTCATTGACGACCAAAAATTTTTTCTAGTCTATATTGATACGATATTCAATAACCTGCAAAATTTTCTGGAAAAAGTTGGAGCATGTATCCTGTTCAGATGATTTAATGGATAGTTTTATGTTATACACATCAAAAGCATCAACCATAGTAGAAGGCGTTCTGAAATAATATACATTGTAATTGGGATTTCACATAGTCTAATCCTATGTCACCAAACGTTTTTGTTTTGTTTGGACTGAAGCTTTGCACAATGGATACTCCATCTCTGAATATGACAGTAAAAAGTGAATCCTATACAGAAAGGTTTTGGCATGGTGCGCGCTATCAATAAATGACTTTACAGTAACTTCGGTATTTAGTCATTTGCCATTTTCTCCTTCTTCAACAACAAGAGAAAGGAAAGAATGAATTACATTTGACGCATTCATTCTGGTAGCAATATTGACTAATGAAGAAGGATGGAGTTCCATAATAAAGGAGTCAGTCATTTTTCTGGGAATTTTGTCAATAAGAGTCCGGACCTGTTCTTAATCTCGCTTAAATAATGATGGTTTTGTTTCTTTGTGATCACATCTCCTGTCATTTGAAAGGCCAGACCTTGTTCGCATTTCAGATGTAAAATCAGCAAAAACATGAAGAGAGAGGGACCACCTAATATTTGCTGATTTTTGTCATTGATTCCTCTGTTATCTTTAGAAACCTTAATAACATATTTTTCAGTTGCCATATCGCTCAAAGCACCATAAAATCTACCTGGTCACTGTCTAACAACAAAATGACAATTATCAAATTCTGATTTAATATCTTGTGAAAACTGGAACATATCCAGCAAATAACATGTAACATGAATAAACCGGTAACCAGAAGGAGTTATTGACTCTATTTGTCACAAAAATATAGGGTAAAATTGCAGCCGTGGAACTCAAACTAGAAAAACTGTGAGTTAAGCTCACTCATAGATACCCTCCGCTCTCTATTTGATAATTAATCAAATCACGTTCTGAAAGAAAAGAAGCACATTTACATTATGTCATAAAGATCGTGTTTAAGTTTCATGAAAATCTATTAACTGGTTCAGGCGGAGTAGCGGATAAGAGATGGGTACCCCCTTTTAATGAAATGGCTATGTCCATGATCTGCTATGGGAAAGCCAAAAAATCAAATAAATTAAATTCTGAAATAAAAGGTGTACATCTACATAATGTCAAAGAGACTGTGCTAAAGTTTCATGAAAATCTATTCAGTGGTTCAGGAGGAGTAGCGGATAAGAGATTGGTACCCTCAGGTGTAACGGACAGACAATTCCATAACTATATACCCCCAACTCTTCAAGCGGGGGTATAATGAAATGACTATGATCTATTGCGTTCAGATGGAAACAGCAACTGTATCATGTTGTCAATGAGCGGTGTTTAAAATATAAAAAAAATGTGGCTTTTACCAAAAAATCTCACCTTCCCAAAACTGGACCATTCGACTTAATGGAAAATAAAGTATATATATTTCTGATTGATTTGAGACGGAATCTAGCCGTGAGTCTTGTGGGGAGATAAAACTCAAAATCTAGACGCCCTTTTCAATTTCACCACCGCACTATCTGCAAATATTTTCTTCTTTTCTTGCGGATTTTTTTCTGAAAAGGATTAATGGGACCAATATTTTACTTTTATCAAGTAATTCCTTTCTAATTATGTCACCCAAGACGAGGTCAGGGTGGTATGTTGTTATTCTATGTTTCTTCTGATAATTGTGTCAACTAAGACGTAGTCGGGGTGACATATTGTTATTCTACGTTTCTTCTGATTATTACATGTATAAAGGTCTTTCACCACATGTGAGAGATCTTTGTCAATTTATTTCATCTTCTAAGGGGTCGAAGCCACTGATCTTGTCAAAACATATCTATTTTTTAATAAGAGTTATCCCCCTGAAGACCAAAAACCTTACTATTACGGAAGCTCAGAAACTGTAATCCATATCAAAGTTCTGAGGTGTGGCAAATGTTGCACTCATCCTCTGGATGATTTGTTTGCAAAGAAATTGGGTAGCGATCCCGGTTACGCATTTTTGATGTCAAAATATGTCGATTTCTTAAGGTTGTCGGATTTCGATAAAATTTACTTCCCAGGTAGGTTTCAAATTTGTTTAACAATATCCGTCATCCGTTTTCAAAATGGAAGCCATTCAAAAATGTGTGATTGCAATATCTCGAAAATTATGAAAACATGTTAATGCAAAAATGCCTATCTCATTGAGATCTTCATTTGATACGTTGGAACGAAAACTCTTTGACGAACGTTTTTGAGTTATAGTTTTGGACGCATTTCGAAAAATCGGTTTTTGCAATAACTTTTAAACGCTTACAGATAATAGAGTAAACATATATGTTTAAAGTTATCAGTGTAAAAAAACCTTCAATTTGAGTAGCAGGTAGAAGTTCATCGGAGACCTTTGACCTTTTGTTATCAGATTAACTTGTAAACCGTGACAGATGGCTGAAAAAGTATACCAGCAAAAATGTTCTTAATTCAGATAGCAGTGATTTAGACAATTTTCTTTTTCGATTTCCAAATGTTTTGATTTAATCTGCACTGAACAGACATAAGTTGTAGCTATAAGCATTTGTAGAAACTAAATTCTCACTATCTTCGGTATTTTGTTATTTGATATTAAGTTACAAGAAAAATAAATCGTTGAGTAATATGTAGACTTGATTTCCTTAAAGGGAAGAATATAGATGGTCACTTTCTCCTATAGATAAAGTACGGGATGATGAATTCAAATAAACAAATATTGAATGATTTTATATTTCATATTACAGATACGCTACCCGTTTGGTTGACATGCTTTTTCAGCAAAAATATATGGAGAAAAGGATAAGGAAATTATTGCTATAAATACTTACCTGGGATGTCTTCTGAGAACAACAGGGATACAAAAGATATCTAGCACCCTCTTCCATTCACCTCTAAATATAACAATTAATACTCTGTTTTCAAGCAATGGCAACTTCTGGAATTTCAGCCGACGTTGAAAGACATATGTCTGCAATCATGGTCGTTGTGGACATCTACCCACAAATGATGAGAGAAATGATAATTAATACCTGGCCATCTGCAATTGTTGTACCGATGGTGCAAAATGCCATTAAATATAATCACCATCCGTTTACAAAATCTTTGAGTGATTCAGAAAAGAATATTATTGGAACATTAGCTACTGAAGGTTACAGAAGATGTGACGTTTCACTTATGTACAAACTGATCAGACATTTTCATTTGGTGGAGGCACCCACAAAACAATGGGGCAATAAACCATCCTTTAGGGATTTGAATCAAGGTGATGATGTTGAAAGAATTAGGAAAAATCGGAATGAAATTTTTCATCGGCCTACGGGAGGTTTATCCGAAAATGATGAAAAAGTCTTTTTTCAGGAAAGTGAAGAAATTGCAAGACGAATTGACAAACTGGTTGGATGTCCTGCTAATGGTTTCGAATATAAAATACAAACTTTGAAAAAACACAAAATGACAAGAGAAAAATATATTCAAACCCTTGAAAGATGTAACCAGTTACAAGGTAAAATATTTTATTAGTATGCATTGTTCAAATAAGAATTAATCAGTTCTTTCTATAAAGTTGTGTAAGCAAATTCTCATTTATAAGAATATCTCGTGAAGTTGCCCGAAAACTGTTAATTCTCTTTAGCAAATTAGTCTAGATAGTGTTTCGGACATATACAAACACACTTTTGTGAGATGTTTGTCTGCGAGGACTATAATGAGGCTGGTCATAATTTTTACAAGAGGATCTTTAAATATACTGGCATTCTGGTTTTCGTGGTTAAATTTCGTTTACTATTCATGACTTAATGGTCCATTCTGATAATGCCTCCACATTTTTTCCCTTTTAGCCTACATTTTGTCATGATCCTCAACTGAAAATAAAGTATTTAAGACTATTTCAACAGTCGGTAGCATTTTTTCTATGGGGTTTATTATAAAACCCACATATTGCCATGGTCATCTACTGAAAATTTATTATATAAGACTATTTCACCAGTAGGAAGTGTTTTGTCTTAGGTGTTTATTATAAAGCTTACATTTTGTCATAATCTTCTACTAAAAATTTAGCATTTTAAGGCTATTTCATTAGGCGGTAGTGTTTTGTATTAGGTGTTTATTATAAAACCCATATTTTGGCATAATCCTCTACTGACAATTTAGTATCAAAGACTATTTCACAAACCGGTAGCGTTTTGTCTTAGATGTACATGTATATCATAAAGCCCTTTGTTTTGGTAATTAATAACATCATTTTTACGTGTGTTTTAATTTTGAAAAACTCCAAAGATCTACTTGACATCTTAAACTCTAGATCATTATCACACTGTAACAGCATTAAAACTTTCGACTTCTCCACACTTTACACTACTATTCCTCATGAACAACTAAAATCTCGGCTGAAAAGTTTAATTCATAGATGTTTCTCACGTAAGAACGGTGAACGTAGATATAGGTACATTGTTGTAGGTAGAGAACAAGCCTACTTTGTGAAAAATAACTAACAATCGGAGAAAAAATATACAGAGGAAGAAGTGATTAAAATGTTATAGTTTCTGATCGACAATATATTTGTCCAGTTTGTAGGACTTGTTTTTCAACAGACTATCGGAATTCCTATGGGCACAAACTGTGCGCCTCTCCTAGCCGATCTGTTTCTTCACTCTTATGAAGCTGAATTCATCGAAGGGCTTCTTCAAAATAAAGATAAAAGACTGGCACAATCCTTTAATTTTAGCTTCCGTTATATAAATGATACTTTGTCGCTAAACAACCCTCGCTTTGGTGATTTTCTTCATTTGATCTATCCAAAAGAGCTCGAAATTAAGGATACCACAGACACTTCTACATCAGCCTCGTTCCTTGACCTTCACCTTGAAATTGACAACAGAGGGAGACTTCAAACTAAGCTGTACGACAAACGCGATGACTTCACCTTCCCAATAGTAAACTTCCCTTTTCTTTGTAGCAACATCCCAAAAGCGCCGGCATATGGAGTTTACATCTCCCAGCTCATTCGCTATTCAAGAGCCTGTGTTCGATACAGTGACTTCCTTGACAGAACCCGGTTGCTCACAAATAGGCTACTTCAACAAGAGTACGTTACCCAAAACTTGAAGTCATCCCTCTAGAAGTTTTACGGTCGACATCATCATCTTGTGGACCGCTATAGGATATCTGTTTCCCACATGACAACAGATCTTTCCCTTTAAAGCTTAATTGTTCTTTCCCCTACCGAATTTGACTTTACTACCGGATTTGGCATGTTCAACTCGGCGGGTGTCTTATAAGAAGCAGGAGATGCTGACTCTACCGGTGCACCTGATCTCACCCATGGTTTTATATTGGGTCCGTGTTGTTAATCTTTGTGTGTGAATGTCTTCATTTTTCTTTTATTTTTCTGTACCCATGTTGTGTCTCTGTTTTTTCTGCCTTTTTTGTTTCTGGTGTTGCCATTGTCCTTGGATTGTTCGCTTTTAGATTGACGGTTCGGTTCTCACTTACTTATTGTTTGATATTACGTGAATGACTGAGAAACGAATCGCCACCATTATTGATAAATTAAAAACGAAATGTTCATTTATTCAAATTGAATCTCTTAAATACATATCAAAATCTGGGAAATTCAATACGGTTCGAAAACATTTCAAATGATGAATGATACCTCTCTTACATAGTTTAAATTAATTTTGACTTCCATTATAAACTGACCATTGGATTTCATCAGGATAAGGATTTTGCCGTACGTCAATGAAGAACGCAACATTTACATTTCACAGCGCTTGCTTGTTGGGTGATTTTAAGAGTAGATGAAAAATGAAAAGATGACAAAATTTACATAGCTGATTTTGTAAAATGTGGAAGAAAACTAAAATTAAGCTTGAAGAGTATTTGAAAGATAAACACTTTGCGAGGAAAAAAACATAGTCTAACACGAACATTATTCCATTGAAATTTGTTAGTATTGCAACCTTAATTCGGCTCTTTATTACAACAAAACGAATGATAGTAAGATTAAAACAAGATGAATACAGTATCTTAGACCTTGAAAAAGGGAAAAAAGACCTTCATTTCCGTATTGTACTCTATCAGAATTTGCACATTTTTAGTAAATTTTCTTCGAAATTTTTTTATTTGATTTTCACTGAGGAGATATAAGATGTTGAAATTGCCATATGCAGAAACTAAACATGGAGCGATCTTCGGTATTTGCTGTTTCGATGCTAGTGAACCCAATTGTTATATGATTTTATATGGCAGATCTGTACGTTTATTGCATATTCTATTCCTTTTGTGTTAAATGAAAATTTTACTGTACCTGGTATCATTTTAGAAACATTTCGAATCCTAACAGAACATATGCAGGTTGATTTGTACTATGGAGAAGATATTATGGTAAAATTTGGTGCTGAAAATATTGATGAACCAAGTGGTATGTTTAGGTTTCAAAATGTATGTCCATTGTATAATTTAATCCCACTAATGTTCATTACCATTTCAACTGCATGACAAGGTCACAAATGAAATCTATATGGAAATTTGTTGAACACAAGGTATCAATGACATATATGGTACTGTCAGTTGTGTATCTGTTCATCATCCGTCCTTTTGTCATTCGCTAGCAATTGATCACAAATTCAGTCAGGGCTCAAAAGTGATATCTTTTGTAAATATTACCTATTTGCGTTTTCACATAATACGTGATTACTATAGTTAATAAGTTTCATTTGTTTATTTTAGAGATTTAAGACAAATATTAGAGGTTGTCCTTTACATCCGTCAATGATAAATAAAATATAACAGTTTCCATACTGTGCATCATCACCCTCAATAAACTTTGTTTATAGTTACTTCGTCATCTGTTATCTGTTATTTAAATAATTAATATTCATTGACCTTTAACCAACCTACTGCATTTCACCTTCCACGAATGGTGTCGATAGCACCTTCAAGTTAAATCTACATTATTGTACTCCTTTTAAAATGACATTTCCAACGACATTAAGTGGATAAAAGTTACCTTTCTATGACAAAATTTACCATGCTGATTAGTTGATTGGCTTTATATTATATGTTTCAAAATTATCTTAATTTGTTTTACTAATACACAACCTAGCTTGATTTTCTTTTAAAATTGTGTTTTTCCACATAAAACATGCATGTTTCTTGCAAAAAAATATCTGTGTATATACAAATGGAAATAATGAAACTTACATTATTGGAAGGTGACAGCTTGCAGACATGAAAATTAAATTAATTAATACTTAGAAAAAAAATATGAACAAAAAGAAATAAACAGGATAGCATTAAGACACATGGTTTTAGTCATATGGAATAACATATGTACCTAAATATTGCTTCATGAAAATCATGTAATGTTACTAAATACAAAAAGGACAAACTCCTTAGCAGAAGACACTGATCCAGTCTCACTCTGCAGGATACTAATATAGACATTTAGTTTCTCTTGTTTGTATCTGTCAATGGGTTGTGAGACATATCCTGATTGTTCGATAAGTTAAGTGTATTTTTTGCATTTAGGAACTAACTTTTGTGTATGCTTTTTTAGGTTCTGCGAATTGTTCCTTATATATACGCGATCCAAATATGGACGTTGTTAAAGTCATAGAGAAATTAGATGAAGTAAGAGAACAACTAAATGAAGGGAATTATGAAATAAAATTTCAAGGAGCAGAGGATAAATGTCTTGCTGTACACATTGAAATCGACAATAAATGTTTCACAACAAAAGAGCTTCTACATAAAGCCTTGGGGTCTTTCCTGCAAAGGTTGTTTAAACTAACGTCTCTTAATGAAATATTGAGTAGTCCTGTTGAAGTTGTTTTGGCAGAATCTGACAACACATATGATATGGGTAAGATTAAAAGATTACACAATACCACATATGATATGGGTAAGATTAAAAGATTACATAACACCACATATGATAAGGGAAAGTTCACAGCACATAAAACAAAAACAAAATGTTTGAGCTTGCAAACAAAGGTATACATAATGACATTTAACATGATGGAAAAATGCATTCAAAACAGAACATGAAAGAAGTTTTTTGTAATCTGTAATAGGTTATGACAATTTAAACAAATTCTTAAAGAAATAATATATGAAATTTGCGCTACAAAATGAATATATTTTATTAAATGTATTAAAAAAATATTGAATTGTTTCATGCTGCATCAGATCACCAATGTACTGGTTTTGTCAAATATTGAAACATATTGATGGCAAGATTATGTAATTTCAAAAAGTATTTATTTCTTTTCAAACAACAAAAATACTACATTTACTTTCTAAGTGTTAATACGGTTCTAGGTTTTATATATAATAACAAAGAACATGAAAGTACTAACAGTATGTATGATCCCTTGTTAAAGGAAAACACAATGAAGTTAATTTTGATGAGTGCACAAAATGGTTTTTACTCAAGTGTAACTTTTTTTCAGATGTCAAGCAAAAAGATCAGTTTTATATATTTAGACATTTACTTGAGTAACCAAATTCTAACTGAATCCTGGTGTTTTCAGTGTGTGATTTCTTTACATCTTTTTATTTGTATTATTATAGATAACACAGAAAACAACAATGAAGATGTACACACACATGACCCATCAGATAAAATTCTAAAACTGGATGTGACCGTTAAAAACACTGCATTTCAAAGTGAGGCAGATCTTTATCATCATGTCAATGTATTCTGCAACGAAATTTATAATGCAGCCAATCTGGAAAGACCATCAAATGGTTCCACAGTGGGAGTTGTCATCGCTGCTGAAAGAAATGACGGTATGAATACTGCATTTACTACTGCCGATCTTCTCAATAATTCATATGAAGTAAATTGGAAATCACTGAATTAGATTCTTCACTTAGAAAATGCTTAAATACAGTGAGAGCAGAATACTTTGTGCCCAAATTAAATTACCGTCTTTTAGTTTTCTGTTCTAAGGTTCGTAAATGTTATAGTATGATGCCACATTTTATCAAGATTTCTTAAGGAAATTAAAGGCATTTCAATGGATGTTGTTCTTATTATATCAAAATGCAGCAACCTAAATCAATTGCTATTAGAAGCAAGAAATCCCTATCCAATTAATGATATGGTTGAAAATTATAAATAAAAGGTCAAACAGATTGCATTGTGGTTGTTTATATGTTGTGATCGTCGTTTAGGAGTGTTTTCTTGTCGGGAACTTGATAAAAGCAGTTGCAAGAAGACTTAGCAAGTTAATTTTATATTTGTTGACAACCCTGCATCTGTAAACAAAAGCAGACATACACGAGTGTAGCATTGCTCGACAATAAGCATTGAATTTCGCTCAAACCGTTGCTAGGGACATTCTGGAAATTACTATGAGGTATGAGCATAGTTCATTGTTGAATGATGACTTCAAGATGACGAACAACAAGAAAAGCCATTGTTCCATTGCTTGGTTTAATCATGAATTTGTAGAGACTTGGTCTTATGTGTATTTAATCTATATCCTTTCATTGTTAATGGGTAAATTATTAAAAGGTATTGCATAACAAATGTGGAATTTTGTATTGAATATATGATGATATTGCATGGGGGCTTTCGATTTCAATATATATTCTACGAGGGATAATATTCCCAAATATTCGTGCAGTAACCTTCTGTAATTGCAAAGCTAAATTTCCGTTAAAAAGGGATTTTGGTTTTCAAGAGCGTTCATGAAGTTCAGGTTATATTTGCCTGTTGCAATAAGAAAACTATTTACAGGCTAACGTTTTGTTGCTTTCCAAGGAAACATTATGTTGATTAATCAATTACGTTAATAATATATTCCGAGTTTTCAAATTTAGATTGAAAATGATTGATAAATATGATTTTATTATATTACACACTGTAAATTCATATGAGAAGATAACAGGAGACACTTACAATGGCCGAAAACTACAATCACATATCACAATCTATCATGAAACTGCACAAGAAAAACAATAAATAAAAGCTTTGAATTCGATTTCTCTTCTGTACATGTAGTGCGACAGTTTTTTACCAGCATACCGAGCTTCTAGAGCTAGCCGGTAGTTTAGCGGCGAGCACTAATTAATCAATCTTTCTAAATTGCGTTTCGTATTATTCTTTCCTTCTCAAGATTGTGATCTTGGAGTTAGTAGTCTACCTGTATTGGGTTTTATTTGTATGTTTGTTATACTATAGGGAAACTGGATATAGAAAGTCGAGGTTTTTGGTATCCATAAACGGTTTAACTCAGCTGCTAGCTCTTGCTAGTAGAAGTACTGAGTCCGGTTATTCCAAGTTGTTTTCGCTTGTCTTTTGTCTTATTTAATTTTTTGTGTATAGTTCTCTGGCAGCTTGTTGCATGGTAATTTTTAGCCATTGTTGATGTTTCCTGCCATCCACCTTTTTACGTTTTATTTGTTATTCTGATATTCTCACCATTCTGTTAAGCGCTCACTTTCCATTATGCCAGTTGTTGCAAATGATTCGATGAGTGTCCTGTGGTTGTTTATATGTTGTGATTGTCTTCTATAATGGAATAAAAAAGATAACAGGAAACACCTACAATATAAGTCTTTTTGTCGGACAATGGATGAGTGCGGTAGTAATAACACTTTGCCACTTAATATTTTGTTAACGATCTCATATCTACGAGTAAAAAATATAGTTTAAACATGGACCTATTGGGATTTGTATAAATAGATCTTCTAGAGAACCATTGAATTCATTTGAGTTGAAGAACAAGTGGTTCTACTGTGGTGGCGTTCCGTCAACCATAACGATAGCCAGTTGCAACTTGGTTTTACAATAGACATATGGAAAAATACATGCAAAGAACACTGAATGGATTTCAACCAAACTTGGTATGAATGATACATATGAGGTGTTGAAAAAGTGTTTGACTGTATTACAAATCTGTCACCCGACATGGCCATCAGCTTGAAATCAATTTAATATTAATTTATTTGATTGGACCAAATCGGAAATGCCTTCAGATAGTTTAGAGAATCACGAAATGAATCTAAACCAAACAAAGTTCTGACCTAGTGTTGGTACTTTCGAAAAAGTCATATTTAGAGGCTAAATTCACAATTAACTTCAGTATTTTGTTATCAAAATAGCAGCCATCAGTAAACCTTGATTATAAAATAAAAATTATGACCAAACTTAGTCACATTCTTTCTTTCCACTTTTTGTTTGACTATGCTACTTGACATGTCCAAGCGGCGAGTGTTTAATAAGAGACAGATTTTTACTCTACCGATGGCCTGATATCATTCATGGTTTTAAATTATGTCCGTGATGTTCATCTATATGTGTGCCTACATTTTTCTTTTCTGTGTAATTACGAATAGGTTTAAAATAGAGAATCCGAAAACCAACTAAGGACAGAGCTGAGTTGGAGGGTGTTACTGCGTAGTTTTCAACAAAATTAATTTAAATTTATACATTTTTTTTTCGTTTTCGGGCCAGAACTAAAGTACTGTCAACTAGGTTTGTGAATACCCTTAAGGGTTAACAGTCCACCAGCAGAGGCATCGGCTAAGTAGTAATAGATTACAAATACCGCAGTTACTGTCAGTTTACATTCTGTTTTGGACTGACGGTTCAGTTTGGTTCTCACTTACTCTGAAAACAATTGTTTTACAGTTTTGCAACTTGATGTCCATCAGAAAGAATTATATTGGAAGGGTAAGCCACATTTTCTTGAAGGTCTGTCGCCAATTAGAATAAATTACGCGTCAATAGTTTTTTTAAATCAATGTCCTACAGATTCGTCTATTTTTCGAGATGGCAGCCAAACTGGAGATAAATGTAACACTATTTTAAATAGACTTCTTGAAGAAGACACTTTAACCTACATGTATCAGCCATTGTCCGGTTGAGCGATACAGACTCTGGTCTGGATGAATAACAGCAGTTGTCAGCTTTATAGTGTTTTTATCGTTTATAGGTATTGCACATTTAAAGCTGATGTGTCAAAAAATCAATATTAGTAAACATAATGTCCAACTTTGATATTACACATTTTAAATTTCTTACTGTTAAAAATTGTATCTTTGGTAATATTTTTAAGTACCGTATCCATCAACAATTTTATCCAGTAATTGTGGCGTCTCTTTAATTTTCAATTGATTAAATATAATTGTGATTTAGATGGCGCCAACTTATTCAAAGGGGTACAGTTGTGGCAATGTACTGTTTCCTGGATGCATATTTTGTGTCATTTTGTTTCTATATTGCATCTACGAAGGAGACATTGGCACACCTTAGACAACATTTTATCAAGTGATTCAAATATGAGAATGGGTTGAGATGGGGTGAATGCAAAAAAAAAATAATAATAATAATTTCATTTGTTTCTTATCTTTTGTTCCTTTATTTGTTTGTATTCGTTTTGTATTGTTTTGTTTTTTTGTTTTTTTGGCTTTTTTTTTGTTTTGTTTTTTGTTTTTTTTTTAATTTTCAAAATTATTTCACCAATAGAAACCACAGAGTGACCATATGAATATTCTATTATTTAACTTTTTGACCGAAATTTTTTCAAAATAATAATTTAAACATTCAAATACTAGCTTTAGTAATGAGTTGAATTTCGAGGAGGATTTCATTTAATTTAATGCTTCATGTTTTAGAGATAACAGAGGCAAAAGACCAGGAAACTCAAGAGAAGGTACGTTTATTTTCCTTCTAGTTAGTTGGTTTTTATCAGCTACAGTATTTTTGGGCACCCTGTATTTTATTGTAAAGCTGGCAAAATTTATTAACGTTGCATATAAGGCTATATCTTACATCTCGCTCGTGCATCTCCAATCCGATGTAAGTAAGAAACAAACCGTCAGTCTTAAAATAAACGACCCAGGGGCGACGTCAAAATCGGAAACACAAATGACCAAAGACTCTATATAAAAACGTGACAGAAAATAAAGAATGAAGACACATATCCAAATATTGGAAAACGCGTGTCGAAATATATCCTTCGGAAGCGTGTGCAAAAATGACGACGCTCTTTTAATTTCACAAAGTCCTACATTGAAAATTAATGAGAAATAAATGTTTGTGAAGATGAAGATAATTCTCGGTTTTCACGTATCCCAGCTACTGATTGATGTATCCCGATGGGTAGGCTAGCTAAAAAATTCAAAGTTACATGCTAAATGTCAACTCTATGAAATGAAATAAAATAAATATGCGTTTAGAATCCATCAAGTAAGACACCAAGCCTTTAAAGACCAGTTGAATAAATAGCAATTGAAAGAACACAACGTTACGAATCGTGTATGCATTGTTTGATCCAGATAAAGTGGGATGTGTGACGGTAGAACCTACTGAGTTTTCTTTGTGTGTCATCTAAAAGGAAGAGATTGATGAGTTGACGATGTTTGTTATAGGATAATTCCAAAAAATCAGTTAAGCTCCAAGAATCCTCTTATCCAAATGCTAAATGCTAGTCGTTTTAAAAAATAAATAATATCGTCTGAAGACATCGATCACCTTGAAAGTCTTGTATATCCCTCAGGATAAGCATATATCAATTTAACTTAGTCAGAAAACATCATCAGTTCACAGTGGCTTCGGTATTTAGTTGTTTGTTACCACTGGGTCGATGCCACTGCTGGTGGACTGTTAGTCCCCGAGGGTATTCACCAGCCCAGTAGTCAGTACTTCGGTGCTGACCCGAAAGCCGATTATTTTTTGGAACCTTACAATATCTAAATTTTTGTAAATTTTGTTTAAAACTAAGGAGTATCTATTTAATGCAAAGCTCTGTCCTTGGCTGATATTTGGCTTTACATTTAGATCATTTTGGTTGTTTGTTCTCTATCAGGTTTTAAACATCTTTGAATTATGGTCTTCCAAACGTTTGGATTTTATCTGCACTGAAGAGACATAAGTTGTCGAAATGCGCATATGCAGAAGGCGAATTCACAGTGGCTTCGGTATTTAGTTGTTTGCTTATTTGTTGGATCAAATTAGGGTATCAGAATCCCAATTTCACTGAAAGGCAAAATAACAAAAAACAGCTATTTTTACTTAACAATGAGTTGTAAATCAAGTCCATGACCATATTATAGCAGAAAGTTCAGTAATAAATCACCCGAGTCCAATCCCATTGGCCTTGCATATAATCTCGAGGTTCCTCAGCCCTTTCAAAATTTGAAGTGTGAGACCTTAAACATTTCATTATAAATATTTTGCAAAAGTGGCTGAAAACGTCGATTTCTCCCACTTCGTTGCCAAAATTTCCCAACAAAGTCATTACAAAAATCAAGTTGCGGGGGCAGAAATCGAAACTTCAGATCAAACAAAATGTCACAACAAACCTTATTCGCGTAGATTTTAAACTCAAGGTTCCCACGAAAGGTTAATATGCATTGATTTCAAAACGTATCAAATCAGGTTCATACAAGGGCTAGTTCAGAAAAAAGATAATAAGCTTGCCAAATCCTTTAATTTCAGTTTCCGTTATAAAGATGATGTTCTTTCATTGAACAATCCTCAATTTAAGGACAACCTTCATTCTTATATACCCAAATGAACTCGAAATTAAAGAGATCACTGATACACCATCATCAGCATCATGCCAGGACCTATACCTCTACATTGACAACTCTGGACGTCTGAAAACAAAACTTTACGACAAGCGTGATGATTTCGACTCTCCAATAGTGAACTTCCCGTATTTGAGCAGTAATATTCTCACTTCTCCGGCATATGGCGTGTACATTTCACAACTCATTCGCTATTGCCGTGCCTGAAGTTGTACACAGAGCGAAATTACTGTCTCAAAAACTTATACATCAAAGGTATGTTCAGTCACTGTTGCAATTGTCACTACAGAAGTTTTACGGTCGTCACCACAATTTGACCGGCCATTATAATGTTTCTGTTTCACAAATGAGAACAGGTATCTTTGGGTAGATCCAGAGTTTGTTACCGGACTGACTAACACCGACTAACAAAACCTTGCTTTTCACTGGCAGTGTGACGGGTGCCACGAATGCAGCAGATCATGCTTACCCTTACGGAGCACCTGATGATACCTCAGTTTTTATAGGGGTTCACACTGCTAGTGCTTTAGTTGTGTGGCGTTCTTGTTCATTTTTGCTCATTTGTTATGTCTTTGTTATACTGTCTCAATTCGTGTTGCTGTAAATTGCAGTGATTTTGGATTTATGATTTTAGAATTTCCCCTTTCCTCGTTCTTGCTTCGGTATTCGTTTGCCGATGTATCATCAAACTAGATTTTTCTCTAAAAATGCACGATTTGCGTTTTGTTTTGAATCTGAAATCGTCATATGGAAATGGTAAGATAAGTCACGGGTAAACCAAATAATCCGTGTTCAGCAATAAAGGCAATTAAGCAAGTTCAGCGATTGTTGAGGACGTTATCTTGAATATTATTATGAATATTCATGAGAAAACCCGACCTTTATTTGTGGATATGAGTGACAAACCAAACTGCATTCTTATTGTAATGTTAAAGATATTTACCAATTTCGATGTTTGATATCTCATCAGTACAACTCAAATTCAACGAAATGAAAAGAAATGTACTGAACTGTACCCCTGGGAAGTGTGAACAAATTTATATGCCCAGAACATTTTGTGAGGTCGGGTATTGTAGTGCTATTCTACGTTTCTTTTTATTATTAATATTATTATTATTATTATTCTTAAAATTCTTCCAATAATGTTGTCTGATGGATTATTTTGAAAAGGCTTGATGTAATCAATGGAAACTTGGTACGTTTTTGGATCAGCATAAGGAATTGTGCCAAAATAAGTCAAAATTGCAACTTTATCTGATTTCAACGAAAAATGATTACTACGTGGATTGTTTAGGCTGCGAATAAGATGGAATCAACCCTTTTTTCGGAGATGACATCGGAGATTGATCGCAATTGCAAATCTAGTTATTTTTTTTTATTATTAGTAGTACTCGATTTTATAAAAGCTTTGGTTTTTTACTTTTTTAACGTAATACATGTTTAGTGATATTGTGTAAAGCTCTACGTTTAATATCTCCGTTACCAACTATATTGACTAATATTTTTAGTAGAGAATACATCGGCAAACGAATACCGAAGCAAGAACAAGGAGAGGGGAAATTCTAAAATCATAAATCCAAAATCACGGCAATTCACAGCAACACGAATTGAGACAGTATGACAAAGACATAACAATAAACAAAAATAATCAAGAACTCCATGGAAACATCTAAAAGTCGTTTATTATATTTGATTGACCAAGGTCGGTGGTTCTGATCGGGTATTCCCGCTTCCTCTACCATAAAATAAAATATTCATAAAATACTAGTAGTAGGGCAAATTCAATGGCTTACATTAACCTCATTTAATTGTGTTCCTGCCTAATTTCTTGTAAATTCCTAGTCAGATATGGCCAAACATACAAATCCAAATAGGTTATTTATTTTTTCTATTTTATTTTTTTGCAAAAAAAGCTAAAGCTTTGCTTTTGCGTAACGTATTCCATTTATGTAAATCTGACTTATTATCAGTTTAGTGTGTTTCTCTGGAATTTCATTATTCCTTTGATTCTGTCTTTTGTTGTGATAACTTGATCCTGTAGTTTTCTGTTCTGTGTTTTCTTCCTTGAATGGATTCAACTGGTATTTGGTTGTTCTTATATATAACGCGTTTTCTCGTACCTAGTATTCATCATTCCAGTAGCCAGTACTTCGGTTCCGGTCCGAGAATCGATTTTATCTGGGATACAAAGATACCGAAGTTGCATAAAAACAGTAAATTTCGTTATGTTGTGCACGTATTTCAAGGAGTAAACTTTCATAAGCAGCATTAAAATCAAATAATACGGAAAGCCATATTCCAAATTTAGTTAAAAAAAGTACTGATTTCCAAAAATATCAAAATAGGAAGCCAAATCCAGTAGCAAGGATATCTACCGAGTGCCATACACGGAATGAAGCCTCAGTATTTTGAATGGTTAGAATTTGGATAAAATGGTAAATTTCTTTTAACACGCAAGGTAAAATTTTCATGTAAGACAAGTCTGACTATTGGGCTGGTGAATGCCCTCGGGGACCTCAGGTCCACCAGCAGTGGCATCGGCCTAATGATTCAAAATACAAAGGTACAGAAGTTGCATAAAAACAGTGAATTTCGTTAACTTGCAATATCTAAATTTAACAAAATTTTGTACAAAACTAAGGAGTATCTTCATCTTACATAGCTCTGTCCTCAGCTGATTTTGGCTTTTCGATTTAGATCTTATTGGTGATTTGTTCTCTATCAGCCTTTACACATAAATATTTTGATATGATCTGCAGTGAAGAGACATAAGCTGATGAAATGCGCATATCCACGATCCAAATCAACAGTAACTTCGGTATTTGTTTGGCCGGTGCCTCTACTGGAAGACCTTTAGTCCCTGAGGGTATTCACCAACTCAGTAGCCAGTACTTGGGTACTGCCCCGAGAACCGATTTTATCTGGAAACATATGGCAAAATGAGGGTTACTTTTTTATGCAAATTTATGAATATTCATAGGCAGTTATACCACGTGACCATAGAGAAGTGCCTGAATCCACTTTTTCAATTACCAGCGTTATACGGATAATATTATCTTTTTCACCGTATTCGAGTCTAATTTTACCTGCACAAATAAAGTTTCCGGCGCGAATTTCATGAAATAAATGTGAAATCTGTGTAAATGTTGACAAAATTGGGACAGTTTCATAGGGTCCTCATCAAAAACATGCATTTTTTAACATTCGTGGGAACCTTTATTTCATTTCTGTTGATGTAAGTAGGTATATCACTGAATTATTATTGTTAAACACTTGCATATTCTTTCATGACAAGTTGTTTACATCTTGAGATTACTTGACAATTTCAATTTCAAATCACAGAAAATCGACATCTTTCAATATCTTGACAAAGACAATACTACGCAATTCGCTTCAAATATTATTTCCTTCTGGGAACCTTGAATTTTTAAGATATTTTATTCATTTGAATGTGTGGTGAAGGAGGGAAACGTAAACTGTATATTTCATTCATGTAAAACTGACATTTTTATAGAATGTCCGTGCCATTCATGAAAATGTTTCATTTCTTTTTGCAATGTATTTGATATTTTGACGCCATTTTGTCTAAAAATGGCGATATATGCAAATGAGCAAAACGGTAAGATTTTGCCATATGACTTTAAATATCTAAATTTAATAAAACTCTGTTCCTAATATGATTTTAACTTTCCGATTTTGATTCTATCGGTAACTTGATCTCTATCAGCCTTTACTCATATTTTAGTATCTGAATTTCCAAATATTTTGACTTGGTTTGTACTAAAGAGACATAACTTGTCGAAATGCGCTGATGCAGAATCCAAGAACAACTTCGGTATTTTGTTGTTTCCATGGTTGATGTGACTCACCTTTATATTCTGTTTGACGTGTTTTCTAATATTTAATGTCTTATATTCTGTATAATGTGTTCTCCAGTTTCTTGTTATTTGACTTTCTGATATTCTGTTCGATGTGTTCCTCATATTCTGTTGTTCATGTGGTTATGTCTTATTTTCTGCATGACTTTTTTTCATGCATTTAACTGTTCATGAAATTCTGTCTGGTATTATATAAAACGTGTTCTCTTTTTTTTTTTGTTTATGTGACATTCTTATATTTAGTTTTTTTACATATTCTCCCGTATTTTTTTTGTTCGCGTGATTCTTTCATATATTCTTATGACATATTTCCTTGTATTTTCTTTCTTGTGACACATTCTAATTACATGTTTGCCCTGTAATTTGTTGTTCGTGTAATTATGTTATATATTTTTATGACGTGTTTCCTTGTAATTTATTGTTCATGTGCTTCTGTCATATATTCTGATCACGCGTGTTGCTGTATTTTGTTGTTTGTGTGCTTTTGTCATACATTCTGATGACCTGTGTCCCTATATTTTGTTGTTCGTGTGATTTCTATTATATATTCTTATGACGTGTGTCCCTGTTAATTGTTTTTCGTGTGATTTTGTCATATATTCTTACACATATATGACGTGTTTCCCTGTTATTTGTTGTTCATGTGATTCTGTCACTTATTCTGATGACGTGTTTCCCTGTTATTTGTTGTTCATGTGATTCTGTCATTTATTCTGATGACATGTTTCCCTGTAATTTGTTGTTCATGTGATTCTGTCATTTATTCTTATGACATGTTTCCCTGTAATTTGTTGTTCAATTGATTCTGTCATTTATTCTTATGACATGTTTCCCTGTNATTCTGTCATTTATTCTGATGACGTGTTTCCCTGTTATTTGTTGTTCATGTGATTCTGTCATTTATTCTGATGACGTGTTTCCCTGTTATTTGTTGTTCATGTGATTCTGTCATTTATTCTTATGACATGTTTCCCTGTAATTTGTTGTTCGTGTGTTCTGTTGTTGTAATGTTCTGTGCTTAAACTATCGAATAGATCGGGTTTCCCCGATGTTGAACATCTAAGTCGGATTTCAATATCTAATGCAGTCTTGATATTATGATTATTTTAATTTAATGGTGATGTGAATTATATTTTCCCTTGATTCACCGTGAATGCTACTTTCATAAAATTGTGCAAATTTTCCCTTGTTAAGATGTATTTTGTTTAATTGTAATTCGGCAGTTGTCGGGTTAAAACTTCAAAAAATGTATTTTTATTTTGTACCTGCACTCATCAACTACAACCAAATATATCATACTCGGTGCTGACGCGAAAGCCGATTCTATTTGGAACCTTGAAATATCTATTTTTTGTAAATTTTGTTGAAAACTAAGGAGTATCTTCCTCACGCAAAGCTCTGTCCTTAGCTGATTTTGACTTTACATTTAGATAAACATAAGTTGTCGAAATGCGCATATGCAGAAAAAAAATTCACAGTAACTTCGGTATTTAGTTATTTGTTACCACTGGGTCAATGCTGCTGCTAGTGGACTGCTGGTCCCCAAAGATATTTGTTCTCTATCAGTTTTTGGACATCTTTTAGTGTATGATTTTCCAAACGTCTAGATTTTATCTGCACTAAGGAGACACAAGTTGTCGAAATGTGCATATGCAGAAAATAAATACCGAAGTTACTGTGAATTTAATTTCTGCATATGCACATTTCGGCAACTTGTGTCTCTTCAGTGAAGATAGAATCTAAACGTTTAGAAGACAATAAACTCAAAGATGTTTAAAAACTGATAAAGAGCAAATAACCAATATGATCTTAGTGTAAAGCCAAAATCACCTAAGACAGAGCTTTGCGTGAGGGAGATACAAAAGATGAATAATTTAGTTCTGTGACAGCTATTTTCTATAAACGCTTAAAGATTTGTCTTGAAATAGGTACTTTTTAAATGCGTCGCCTGTGGTACTGCCGGTCTACGAGTCGCTTGACTGCGTCCACTGGTCCGTCCGTCCGTCAGTCACGCTTTTAGAGTACCATGTTTGTGTAATCTGGAACTCAAACACTTTCCATCCGATACCTCTGAATTTCTCCAGTTGTTTTGGACACATTGAAGTGTTCCACCTCCCCTTTTGGAGTTTTTTGCATAAAAAATGTTTTATTTATCCATTGCTTAACTTAGTGATTTTTTCATAATATTAAAAAATTACAGTACCTGGTCTGTATACCAGTAAGCTGAAGCATTGAAATGTTTGATTTAATACCTCTGAAACTTCACACTGTTTTTTGGACACATTGATAGTATATCCCTCCCCTTTGAGAGATATTTGATCAAATGTCAGATTTATCCATTATTGAACTTGGTCCTTTTTTCATCATATATAATCATGGTACTCAATTTGTATCAAATTCTTTGGAGAGGTCAAACATTTCTGAACACACTGGTCATGGACGGTTTTCTTGAATTTTACATTGGTTTGACATACTTTCTCATATATGTACACAGTATGTGTTTTTGAAACTCAGATATAGTTTTCACTTATGTTTATTACAGTAATAGGGAAAGTTATTGGTATCTCACTGATATAACTGAGCTTGATGGATATTGGTAATAAGGTAAATGGGTATTTGTTTGATTTTACAAACTTATACATGACATTCTGTTAGTTTTGAGAAAAAAACACTTTCTATGTTAAACCTTAATGAAAAACAACAAAAACGGTGACGCAGGTCGAGACATGAAATTGATCTTGTTCGTGTTGGTTTTTGTTCTTTCGCTTGAATAACAAAATACCGAAGTTACTGTTTACTAACTTCTTGTAGATTGCTTATGCGACAAATTATGTCTCTTCAGTGCAAAACAAATGAAGACATTTGGGAATCCAGAAATCAAAGGATATTTAGAAGCTGAAGTCATAGAAATCAACGAAAGAATCTAAAGAGATACTCCATAGTTTTAAACGAAATTTTCTAAGTTTTAAATATTGCAATTTTCCAAATAGAATCGGTTTTCGGGCCAACATCTAAGTACTGGACTACTGGGTTAGTGTATACCCCGGGAAGTGACAGGGCACCAGAATGAACCGAGCAAAATTATTCACGTATTTTGGTGTTTCTCTGCTCTTTAATGATTTTTTCTGTTTTACTGTATGTATATGAAAGTTTATTTCTGCATTTTGGTCTTGCATTAATCACGACCTAAAATATGTGGTATCACATCATCATTATTTATTGCCGCATTTAAGTCTTGTAAAAATCGTGACCTAAAATAAGTGGCATCTCAACATAATTGGCTTATTTCTGCCTTTTGGTCTTGCATTAATCATGACCTAAAATAAGTGGCATCACAACATGATAAGTTTATTTCTGTCTTTTGGTCTTGTATTAATCGTGACCTAAAATAAGTGGCATCACAACATCATAAGTTTATTTCTACCTTTTGGTTTTGTATTAATCATGATCTAAAATAAGTGGCATCACAACATCATAAGTTTATTTCTGCCTTTTGGTCTTGTATTAATC
>MJUU01021122.1:0-12911 GCA_002080025.1 Modiolus philippinarum | reverse complement strand
ATTAGTCCTATTATTTAAGCCTTCATATCTTCATGTCGTTTATTCAATGTTTTCATCAAACTTTTGCAGTCAGAAAAAATGCAGTTGAGTGAAAAAAGTGAATATAAACAGCATTAACCTACAAAGGCCTTTGTCATTGTTTGTTACAGGACTACCAATACATAGGTTAATTTGTTTGAACAATAAAGGTTGATTATAAGTTTTGGTTAATTTAATGAGAAAAAATTAAAACGAAGCGAGTGAAGTTTCTGGCATAGGATATTTAAGAAATAATTCATGGCAGGTATATTGTTATTGGAGATTTAACCATGGGCTGGGCCTTTATATTCGAATTGAACCCTGAGCGTTAGCAAGGGGTTAAATTTACAGATATAAAGGCCCAGCCCATGGTTAAATGACAATAACCATATACCTGCCATGAATTATTTCGATTCTAAAATGACAGAAAACAAAATTTTTCATTCTGAAGCGATCTTAGAGAAGGCAGATTTCCCGTTTCCATTGCTGTCATTGTCTATGACATCACAATACATAATCTGACGCTTTCAAACAGGTGCAAGTTCAAAAATCAAATCGAAAGCAAAACAATACACATTTACGTGTCTGAATGGCATGATTAAGTTATAAAATATGCTTAACATTTTTATTTCCTTCACAAACTAAGACAAACAAAATCAAAAACATGGTTGTTTTACATCCCTTTTACTCAGTTGGGCATGCATGTGACAAGTATATGGCAATCGAGTATTAAATTGGTTGACGATTTACTAGAGCCATGTTAGAATTTTCTGATTGGTGTCACCTGCATTCACGCAGTGGCGACATATAGGGATCACTATCCGTCGTCTTGCATAGGCGTCACAAATTTCTGTCACATTTTTTAATGATAAATTGGCATACATTGTACTTTTTACATCTGTAGTCTTTTATTTTTTTAATTTGATAGAAAATAATGGCAAAAGGAAGCATTGATACTTTTTTTTGTTACTTGATCCAATCTGTGATTTGTTATGTCCTGGATCAGTTTCATAATTTTAGATGTTAAACAAATGTATTCTTTATCATACATGTACATGAAATCAGAAATATCCTTTTGTCTTGTATAGCATGTATAGTACTTTTTAAAAGTAAATCCATATAAGTTGCCATTTATTTAGTGTACAATATTTGGGTTTTAGTGCAGCTGATGAGGAATTAATTTCCGAAATGGCCATACACCTCATTAAAATTAATTTCAGTTGAAGTTAACAAAAGCGTTATTGTCTCGGGTTCAGTTAGGGACCGACCATTTAACTTGAAAAGGGGGGGGGGGCTATGTTTTTTTTTCCAAATAAATATTTTGAAGCTGATTTTATGTGAAAAAATATTTTGGAAGCAAAAATGATGAAAAAAATATTCTGAAGGAGGCTTTCTTCCACCAAAATTAATGATAATTTACAAAATATGTTTTGTTGATTCAATTTAAAAAGTAAATAATTTTTTGTGCGCGAAGCAGGAAAAAAAAATTCTGTCCAGAAAAAAACCAAAACCCCTCTTAAATGGTCGGTTCTTTACTCCATATCCTTCGTTAAATGTACACCAACACCCCATAAAAATCTTAATTTTGAATCTGAATGTTAAAAATCAGTGAAAATGGATGCCACTCCTGATTAAGTAATTATTAGTGTATTAATCAATACTGTTATTATGCCTTTTTCAAGAGTCGCATACATTGTTTCTTCTGAATGATACTATCTAACCAGATCACACTTGGCAAAAAGTGAATATGGCTTAACAGGTAAACAGGTGAACTTTTTTAAATTGTAAAAAGAAAATTTCAGTATCATACATGTCATATTTTCAAATGTTTCATTAATATTGTTTTTTTTTGTTTTTTTTTGCAGTTGTTGGCATGCATGTATCAGTAGATATAAAAATGGTATGAAATTTTGTGCATTTGTTTGACTTGAGGACAACTTCAGTGAAATGCGGATTTAACAATTGTGTTTAGACTATTAGGAATATCAGGATAGTACTTAGTGGCACCAAAAGCATATGTCAACCTACTTATTAATGTGTACAACATTGACAATACATGTATTTTCAAATATATATAAATTATAGGAAGCTGAAATAGGAGGAACATGTTTGCATTGATATTTACCTGAAATAGAATTATAATTAAGAGCACTGGGATTATAAACTGCATTGTATTAATCACTAATTAATAAGGATTTGCTGAGAAGTCTTTGATATATGTAAAAATAAAGGATGGCATATAATGCAGTAATACAAGTAGCTGACTGGATAAGTTGCTGAGGAGCTAGAAACTGTTTAAAGAAAACTGTTATACGATCTTGTAAAAGTTGAAAGCTGATTCAAAATAGGAAACCAACGTCTCGGTATCTTATTCAATTTCATATAGTGATGTGTTTTATTAGTGGAATATAATTGTATATGCACATGATGTATATGATGTACAGTACGGACAAACAATATTAAATGAAATTGAACGTCATGAAGAGATCAAATTTTGCAGGAAATATATTTTACATTTTTTAACTTTGTTGCTGCAATGTACATGTATATAGAATACATCAGTTATAAAATACAGGAATTCTGATTTGTAATGTGCTTTATTGTGTACAGAAAATTTCCATAAATGAATGTACAAGTTAAACAGGTTAAACTGTAAGTTGAATTTATCTATCAGGACTCATTTCACAAATAGAAGCCGTGCACAAGAAATGTAAGCCATTGCATCTAATTATCCTTGTAGTTTGGTATAATTGTAGTGAGTACATGTAAATTAGTGTCTGTTTGTCTGAGTGACATGTTTTCAAGTAAAATATTTAGTTTCTATATCTTTGATGTGTACATATGACTACCAGTACTAAAGTAGGTACATGTACAGGAATAATATTTTGTCATTGGATGCGTCTGTGAACATCGAAAGGTTCCTGATAACCTGATAAGAAAAAGGTCACTTTGATTTACATTTCATGCATGAGTGACTCTTGTTTAAGATTATGTTTACTTGTACATGTATATCTGAGATACAAGACATGGAATAGCAGGTTTAGAAATAACATTTTGTCAGTTGATGTGTCTTTGATAGTCCAAAAGTTTCTGATAAGAATTAGGTCACTTTTACCTATAGTTCATGCATGAGTGACTCTGGTTAACGTTTGTGTTAATTTCCATATCTAAGATACAAGAGCATGTGCAGGACATGCAGGAATAGAAAATAAGAAATAATATTTGGTCAGTCAATCTGTCTTTGGTAGTTATGAGGTTCCTGTTAAGAATTGAGTCACTTTGACCTTCATTTCATGCATGAGTGACTCAGGTTAAAATTAGATACAAGAGCAGGTATTGAAATATTCTTTTGTGTGTCAATGTATCTTTGATAGTCACAACGTTCCTGATAAGAATTAGGTCACTTTGACCTGCTCACTAGAATTACTTAAAAGTACAATGTAGCTACATGTTGTAACACAGAGGATAACAGGAAACACACATGTACAATGGCTGAAAATTACAATCACATGCCACAATCTGCCAGGGATCTATACATCTACACAGGAAATATTTTACGAAAGGATATGGAATAAATGAACATGAGACCACAACATATATGTTCACTCCAACTGCAACAACCCCAACGAGCCGTATGGCCACCTCGGAAATCAATTCCTCACCAGCAGCACCAGAATCCAAACAAAGGAAATCCATAATTTCAAAAAAATGTTTATAATGCACAAAACCAAAACGAAATCTGAATAATCTAGCCAAGGACAAAACTACGATGGAGGGAGTTAATCCTTAGGTCCCAGAATTTACATAAATTTAGATAATAGGAAAAACACCAACAAGACAACAGACACAAACAATGATAAAAACTCAGGACAGCCGGACTTAGTACCGGGCCTACCGGCACTAGCAAAAACCACAGGTAGTGTTAAACCCCAAACCTCCCCATTATCTGTCCTGTTTCCCTATAGTATAATAAATATACAAATAAAACCCAATACAGGAAGACTACTAACTAGTGCTTTAGTTATGTGGCAGTCTTGTTCATTTTTATGCCCCGCCCATGAATGTGGAAGGGGTATATACAATGAAGTGTTACCCTTGTCCGTCCTTCATCCGTCTGTTCATTTAAGTACATTTCTTAAAAACTGTAAAAGGTAGAACAATAAAAGTATGCCAGTAGGTAGATATTTGACAATTAGGTGGTTTTGACCTACATTTTACGCTTCATTGACTTTGGTTAAATTTTGCGTTAAAGTCTATTTCTCAACAACTACACATTATAAGACAATGATGTTTCATCAAATTAATTACCCTGATGAGTACTTCCCAAATTATTGACAATTAGGTTGCTTTGACCTACATTTTATGCTTCAGTGACTTTGGTTAAGTTTTGGGTTTACTGTAAGTCTATTTCTCAACTATCATCATGATATTTCACTGCAAGATTCATCTAAAAGAGATCCACACATTTCACCAACAAGTGTATCTATGACCTACATTTTATGGTTGAATGGCTTCAGTAAGATTTTGTATTTCATCACAATTCTGTAACAGGGAACTAATTTTATGAATGATTGACTTGGGTTAATCTGTTGGGATAAATTTATTGGTGGGGCATCCGTTTCTTACAGACACATTCTCTAGTTGTTTATTTGTTTTTTCTTTGTCATACGTATAACAGTATACCCTTTGAATTTGTGTTGGATGTGGTCATTAATTGCCATGATATTGGATTTACGATTTTTAGAATCCCCCTTTCCTCGTTTGCCAATGTATCCATTACACAATCTTTAAAAGAGAGAAAATGGCAAACGTAATTTTGAAAGATGGATCAAGGGGTGCTCCCCTCTAAACTGCCGGCTAGCTAAAGGAGCCTAGTCTGCTGGTAAAACACTGTTCATGTTGTGGTAATACATGTATATGGTACATGTACTTGAAATACTACTTGATAACAGGTCAATCCTGATTTAACAGATTTATATACATGAGGTCTATGCACTAGCTGACAAAAAGAATAATGAGGGGAAGGTATTTTTAGAAAAAATATTTGCGTAACAGCTTAGGCTGACAAATAAAATATTTTTTCTTTACAAAGAAGGTAGGATTTATAGTGCTCAAATAAAAAAAGAAAAAAAAATAAAGATAGACTTACATTTTTACATACAAAAACATTAACTATATATACATGTATAGAGCTTTTCTTCTCAAATACCTCACAGAAAGTTTATAACGACCTAATGTTTGTCTCGTCCGCGACAAAAGTCGCGGAAAGCGAGACATAGGCGTGCAAAGTCGACGTCGACCAAGTTAACTTTTACTAAATACAGCATATTTTGAAAACTCTTTGATGTAGGAACATCATATTTGTTCCAGTGGTAGTACAATGTACATGTACTAATCGAGTCCTACCTGGCAGACATAATGTCATGTGACCTTGACCTCAATTTCATGGTCTACAGGCCACGTTAAGTTTTTCTGCTTAAGTCCATTTCTCAGTAACTAGAAGCGGTAGGTTGATAATATTTGGTATGTAGGTTGGTCTTGGGTAGTACATGTCAGTCTGGCAGGTGACTTTTGTCCTTGACCTCATATTCACGGTCTAGTGGCCACGTTAATTTTTTCTGCTCAAGTCCATTTCTCAATAACTAGAAGTGGTAGGTTGATAATATTTGGTATGTAGGTTGGTCTTGGGTAGTAGATGTCAGTCTGGCAGGTGACTTTTGTATTTGACCTCAATTTCACGGTCTAGTGGCCATGTTAAGCTTTTCTGCTTAAGTCCATTTCTCAATAACTAGAAGTGGTAGGTTGATAATATTTGGTATGTAGGTTGGTCTTGGGTAGTACATGTCAGTCTGGCAGGTGACCTTTGTCCTTGACCTCAATTTCACGGTCTAGTGGCCACGTTAATTTTTTCTGCTTAAGTCCATTTCTCAATAACTAGAAGTGGTAGGCTGATAATATTTGGTATGTAGGTTGGTCTTGGGTAGTAAATGTCAGTCTAGCAGGTAATTTTTGTCCTTGACCTCAATTTCACAGTCTAGTGAGCATGTTCACTTTTCTGATTAGTTCACTTAAATTTCACATCAATTTAGAGGCCAGCAGGGATGGGCGAGACATCTTTTAGGGTCTTCACTTGTTACTTGTCCTTGACAGTTATTTTCGTCATGTCTACCCCACCCCCTCCTATAAATATATATACAATTTGAAGAGGCAATGAATGACATTTTACTTCAGGCTTCTGTTATCTGATTTATATTGTATATTGGTGTTGGCTCGGTCAACGGTTGATGTTGTATATTCGTGCACCTCATCAATTTGGGAAAAAGACAACAATACATCTTTGAATGGACAATTCTGACAATTTAACAATTTACTCACTCGGCAGACCTGTCAAGTTTTGAAAATTGCTTTGTGTGAGATTTGCCAACCACAGATTTGGAAGCTAGGCACAAGTCTCGCGCGGACCAAGTGAGGGTTATGACAGAACTGACACCGCCAGTCTCTGACTGGACTTATATTAGTCCCAGGTCGGATCAAGTCTTTTGAAAAATACTTGGGTCCCAGACTACTTTTGTCAATATCAGCCTTAAACCTACATGAAATTAAAAATAAGTCTAAAGAAAGAAAGATGCTACATCAGGAACCCCCTCTCTAAATCCACCTATGTACTTATAAACGTGGAAATAAGTCTACTGTTTACTGTCTAGCTTGTCTGCATTGAGCGGACCCCCCTTTTTTCCACACACATTTAAATCTATGGCGTATCATAGTATCATAACGGGTCACGAGATGGACAATTATGGATAAAATGTTCCATTTAAAAGTCGATCACGCTGTGAAATTACTATCCGAGGCCAGAGGAATGCACGTACTTGATGCAGACGACATGGGAATCCCCCTGTGGAATCCCGTATATTGACGTCGCTTGAACGTTTGTAAACAATGGCGTTATTAAAAAAATAAGACCAGTGCATTTTCAACGCAAAAGTTCCAGAGTATAGGGACACTATTTATGGTTGGAATTAGGTTTATTTTATTGCTCATCACTAATAGATTTTTGAAACTGCTATCCGCTTACGTTATTTACACTCTTTCATGATCTGTGTACGACGCACAACAAACGTTTAGGAAGACCCATTTCATCGTTTTCTTCATTTTTTTGCCATTTAGGGTAAAATTTCAACAGGCGGATAGCAGTTTTCATGTACATTGCACTTTTCTCTTTCCAACAAGACCAAAATTAAATGAATTGATCCAGTGTATACTGTGGAACTTTTCAGAAATATTCTTCACATTTTAAAAATAGACATTTTGCAGTCACGTGATTAATCCCTGGGGGTTTCGAAGTTATTTTTAGTGTGAAAATCTGGCGAAAGTGTTTAACAAAGTTGAAACACAAAACAATGTTAGAAATATATAGGGTGTGCAATATTCCGATAATGTTACTTTATTTGGTTCTTTATTCCAATATTTTCGGGCAAGATTTCACTGAACAGCCTTAACATACCCGCGTTGCCATTGTGCACCAGCTATTTAAGTATTTGATATAACTTGATTTTATGTTGTTGCTGAATTTCTTACTTCTGGGGTCAAATGGGAGAGCGGGGGTTTATATAAGTGAGGTTTGCGCACAGTTTTAAGGGTATGTTATTTTAAAATAAATGTAAAGCAATCAAATTTCTTTAAATGTAGACATACAGGCTGATGTCTCTACTTTAACTGAGTGATATTAAATGAAAATAATATGCCTAATCACTAATTTATTCAACAAGTGTCTCCCTTCCCTTCATCCTAGAATATATACAGCTTATTTTCAGAAATTGGAAGCTCCAGACATTAGTTACATTTTTTCAGGACAATTTGACATGGGTGATGGAACCAAGTCCAGCCAAAAAAAAATTAAAAAATGAATAAATAAAAAAAAAGAAAAGAAAAAGAACAAGTACGTTGTTATACTCTAAATCGAGTTGTAGTTTTCATTGCAAAAATATGCTCATATTAGTGTTTAGCCATAATCATGACTGCTAGAAGTAAACCAAACACAAAGCCCTATACCGCCGTACGCGGTCCCGGCTTATGAATAGGTCCGCAACATCCTCTGAGCTTGGAGTATGAGTCTTCCTAACAGAGGCGACACGTTTGCCGTGTGTCGAGACCCGTGTCGATGGTTGAAGAGATCCTGGTAGGTGCGAACCTGTATTCAGATTCCCGCTACGGCCATTAAATACCCGTTTGGCTGAGAATACAGGATCAATATCTTACTTTGGCTCTGATATCATCTAAACGGGAGGTCGGATTGGCCCGGTCCGATCAATCGGCTGGTAATGCCAAGCCCTCCAGTATATCTTTCCAACTTGAATTTAAGTTAACTTGTGTGTAACATTTTTGTCTTGATTTAAACCATCAATACAGTGTAGCGGTACTGGAGATGGCGGTGGCTCATGGGTCAATCAAGTAGTACGCTTTCCATCAGTGCCTGATGGTTACGCTCCACTTGAGTATACCATCTTTGGAACATTTGATACTTTCTGGTGGAGATCCCTAGAATCAAAGTATCGCCCCTGTTGGCATTCCGTGGTGGGTGGGTGGCAAAGATGGTGAAATCTCCTTTCTTATTACATGGCACAACAAACCCCTCAAAACCAACCTATTCCAAATAAAAAAAGAAAATCTACGGATTCCATCCCATAAGTTGAAGATAACAGTTTGACAAAATTTATTGTGTTGACCGGATCACCTGATAAACCAATATCAAAAATCAACCCTTTTGCTATACAAAAGACTATTCAAAGCATTGTTGGAACGGTGAAAAACGTGTCCAGGATGCGATCAGGTGATTTATTAATTGAAGCAATCTCTAAAGTTCAAAGTGAAAACTTACTCAAATTGTCAAAAATATTAGAATTTAAAGTTTCGGCATCCCCCACAGAACCCTTAATAGCAGTCGTGGATAATGAGAGATAGAAGTCAGTATCTCTCAGATCTTGATGATGATTACATTTGTAACGAACTATCATCACAAGGAGTTACAAAAGTACAAAGATTCATCTCCAAAAAATCAGGAAGCACTGTTAAATAACACTTTTCTTTTAACTTTGAACACGTCAGTTCCTACGAAAGTAAATTCACAGTGACTTCGGTATTTAGTTATTTGTTACCACTGGGTCGATGCCACTGCTGGTGGACTGTTAGTCCCCGAGTGTATTCACCAGCCCAGTAGTCAGTACTTCGGTGCTGACCCGAAACCCGGTTATTTTTGATACCACAATATCTAAAATTTTGTAAATTTTATTGAAAACTAAGGAGTATCTCCCTCATGCAAAGCTCTGTCCTTAGCAGATTTTGGTTTTACATTTAGATCACTTTGGCTGTTTGTTCTCTATCAGTTTTTAAACATTTTTGAATTTATGGTCTTCCAAATGTTTAGATTTTATCTGCACTGATGAGACATAATTTGTTGAAATGCGCATATGCAGAAAGTAAATTCACAGTGACTTCGGTATTTAGTTATTTCCTCCAACATCATTGAAAATTGGCCCCTTTGGTATAAAAGTGGACAAATTCCTTCCAAACCCAGTAAGATGCTTCACTTGCCAGAAGTTTGGACATGGTACCAACCAATGTAGAGGCAAGCTAAAGTGTTTTAGATGCGGGGAAGAGGGACACCGGGGCACTAACTGTAGTAATCCACTGAAATGTGCAAACTACAGCGGTGAGCATATGTCATCCTCTACAGACTGTCCAATATATATCAAAGAAAAAGAAATTCTAAAAATTAAAACAGAAAGAAACATTTCTTACAACGAAGCCCGTCAAATTTCATCAACCAACAGTTAAAACAGCAACTTCTTCATATGCAGATAAAGTTAGGCAGCGACCCTCCTTATCGCATATGGAGACACAAACAATTCTGACTTGACCATATGACAAAGAGAACCCCCAAAAGTTGTCTGTTAAAACAGTTCCTAAAGAACAAATTGTAACCCCAACTAAATTTAAACAGAAAACAGTTAATACAGCAACCCAGCCAACACAACCTTCAACTTCTACTAAAGTACAATCGTCTCCAAAGCAAACGAAAAGTAAACATTCTCCTCATTTACCTAAATCAGCAGAACGTTGATCATCTGCTGATAAAATCAAATCAAAAAAGGCACAGAACCAAAGATAGAGCAGACATGAAAAATCATCTATTAGCACATCTAATACATATGAAAGCCTGTCTTCAGACGAAGACACTGGCACATCTAAAACATCCGGTCCACGCCAAAAACCGTGGTAGGATGTAAGCATTTGGGGACTATTAGATTCACACATGGATACATCCGAACCGGATAACAACATCGAAAGTGAACGACCACACAGTAGGTCTTCGTCTGTTAGTGGTCCATCGTCTCGTCACCCCTCGGTTTCCCGAAAGGGAAATATCTCACCAATACGACTAAAATGAACAATATAATTCAATGGAATTGCCGAGGTTTTAAGATTAATTTTATTGAAATTACTTTATTAATTCAAGCTTTTAATCCTGCGGCATTTTGTCTTCAGGAAACGCACCTGAAGAAAAGTGATATGTTAAATGTAAAGAACTACTCCCTCTACAGCACTTATGTACCTGAGAATGAACGAGCTGCTGGTGGCTCAACAGAAAATTGTCCACAGTACTGTTGATCTAAAAACCGATCTTCAGGCTGTTGCAGTGAGAATTTCTTTAGATGAAACGATCACATTATGTTCTGTATATTTACCACCAAATTTCAACCCAAGTCTGAGTCAACTTAAAAACTTGACAGACCAACTGCCCTCCCATATATGGTAATGGGTGAATTAAATGCGCACAATCCATTGTGGGGCAGTTCTGCCTTGAATGACAGAGGTAAAAAGATTGAAGACATAATGTCGCAGGAAAGTTTACGCATCTTTAATGACGGTTCAAACACCTATTTACATCCTGGGAATGGGGCTTACTCAGCTATAGACCTAACTATAACTGACCCATCTCTACTGTCGGACTTCTCCTGGAAAGTACACGATGACTTATGTAGTAGTGATCACTTTCCGATCATTCTTCAGCATCTTAATTCTACTACCAGAGAAAAGCCACAGCGCTTTAAATTTGATAAAGCTGATTGGTCTCTTTATGAAAATTTATGTAGAGAAGAATTGAAATCTGAATTGTGTGAAGATGTACTTGATATCTTAAATCTTTTCAGTGAAAAAATACTTTCCATTGCAGATAAATCTATACCGAAAACCTCGGCAAACCCAAAACGTCCTGGGAAACTCTGGTTTGACGATGACTGTGATGATGCTCTGACAAATCGTAAAAAGGCAGAGCAACTTTTCAATAAACATCCAACGACGGGCAATCTTGGCAATTTTCGCGTTTTTCGTGCAAAAGCTCGAAGAACCTTTAAACAAAGAAGACGCAACTTTGTCTCTAAATTAAATTGTCACACCCCTATGAACAAAGTCTTGAATATGGTGCAAAAAATCAAAGGTAAAAATAAGAAAGCTAATGTCCATCGCATTAAAAACGGACAAGATATTTTAACATCTGAAAAAGACATTGCAAATAAAATTGGAGAAACTTTTGAGAAACATTCTTCTTCTAAAAATCTAGGACCCACATTCCAGAGAATTAAAGAACAAAAGGAACGAAACAAACTTAACTTTAAACCTAAAAATACAGAGGACTACAACAGACTATTTTCGATGGATGAACTAAAACAATCCATGGATAAGGCACATGACACGTCATGTGGCCCTGACGATATCCATTATCAACTCCTCAAACATCTTCCTTTAACAACTCTGGAAATTCTTTTAAACCTTTTTAATAAAATTTGGGAAACAGGGAAACTACCAGCTTTGTGGAAACGAGCAACTATAGTACCTATTCCAAAACCGGGTAAAGATCATTCCGAACCATCTAATTACAGACAACTAGCATTAACTAGTTGCGTCTGTAAGACAATGGAACGGATGATAAACAACCGTCTTGTTTGGTATCTCGAATCGAACAATCTTCTGTCGAACATCCAAAATGGATTTCGACAAGGTCGTACAACAATAGACCATTTAGTTCGATTCGAAACATTTATCAGAACTGCATTTTTAAAGAAAACATGCAGTGTCCACCTTTTTCGATATCGAAAAAGCATATGACACAACATGGAAATATGGCATTTTAAAAGATCTTTTTGATATGGGGTTGAGAGGAAGTTTACCAAATTTTATTGAGAATTTTCTCAAGGATCGTGAATTCAATGTTAGAGTCAACTCTACATTTTCCGATTCGTTTGAACAAGAGATGGGTGTTCCGCAAGGAAGCATCCTCTCTGTCACACTATTTAGTATTAGAATAAATAGTTTGGCCCAGGTTTTAAAAGATAACATCGACGGATCTCTTTATGTAGATGATTTTCTGATTTGCTATCGTGGCAAAAACATGAATAACATAGTACGCCAACTGCAATTATGTCTAAACAGAATCGAAAAATGGGCAGTTGAAAATGGTTTTAAATGTTCAAGCTCTAAAACAATCGGGATGCATTTCTGTTGTAAGCGGAAAATGCACTCAGACCAAGAGCTTAAACTATACAATAACCCTATAACTATTGTAAAAGAGGCCAAGTTCCTTGGTTTAATTTTTGATAGTAAACTTTCATTTCTTCCCCATATCAAAATGCTAAAAAACAAATGCCTAAAGGCATTAGATATTTTAAAAGTTGTGTCGAGTACCGACTGGGGTGCGGATAGCACTGTTTTATTAAATTTATATCGATCGTTGATTCGGTCAAAACTGGATTATGGATGTTTTATTTACGGTTCCGCCCTCAAATCAAACATTTAATTACTAGATACCGTTCACCACCAAGGTTTGCGTCTTTCAT